>VDFB02282396.1:0-46877 GCA_007258455.2 Sequoia sempervirens | reverse complement strand
ACTCCTTCACCAAGTTCAACCCAGCATATGCAATAAAGCTCAAGCATAAATTCTAAATGAATCTATCAGCAATCACCCAGAGAGGATCTTTCACCACCATGGATGATATTCTCCAAGAGGGTTTCATCCTCCAGAAATTTGAGATGAACCAAGTTCAATCTCCAAACCCACACGGGTTTGAGAAATAGAATAATCCAACATAACCAAATGAGCTCTCAAAACCTCCTTTTATACTTTTTCCGCCAAACTCTCTGGAGGCTTCTAATTTAAAATTCACTTTTTAATTAAAACACCCTTTTAACTCCGAAAATGACCTTTTCATTAAAATAATCATATTTTAACACCCAAAGTCCTTGTTTTATGCATCCATGATTTAAAGCATCTCATCTCAGTTCCAACGAGCTATAGTATTAAGGGCCTATTAAAATATTTTAATTAATTTTAGCAACCTTAGTAATTTGATTAAAATATAACCATTAATACATACTACATTTGCGGAAACTATCGAAATGCATCGGTATTGGAAACTAACCACACAGAAGTGATCCTGATGAAGAATAAAGATGAACGGAGCCAACTGGGTGACTTACTATAAATAGGCGCTCTCTCCATGAATCTTGGAGCCCAATCTGGAAGCCGGATCTAAGAGCATCATAGAACTCCTCTACACCCTTTGAACTCACTGGTAACTTCAAATTGCCACTCTGACCAGGCAGACACAAACCCAGAAAGACATCACCCACTTCAGAGCAAGAGAACTCTAAAATGGGGACATTACACTTACAAAATGCTATTCCCCATCTTTCACAAGATACTTCACTTTCGCTACCACAACAACTAAAGCAGTTGGTAGATAGTCTGCAAGCCAATTTTGCTTCCGCAAAGGCCAACATCATCAAAGAGGCCCAAGACAAACTGATTAAGAAGAATACCAAGCAGTTCACCAAGCAATGTGCTACCACAGAATCTCAACTTGAACAGCAAATCAAACAAACTAAGAATAGCATCCAAGAGGCCAGAGTGATCTACCAATTTTATTTATAGTGGCCGAACACAACAAAGAATCTCCGTAACCAGATGATTCAACTTGAGGATCAAATAGCACAAGTGGCCTATGATCTGTTGCAGGACCCATCCAGAGCTATGAGGGATCAAGTAGAAAATCTTCACATTCAACTATAGCAGCTCCATACTCAAGGGAGCTATTAAAAGAGAAAATACAACAATTGAGGGAGTATGTTGAGATTCCTACAACTCATTTTGAAGGAAGCAAAACGAATAACCGCCAACATTTTTATCCCAACCACTCTCTGGGAGGCAAAACATACACTGGCACAGATCCAAGGGCAAATCGGTACACTCCAACAGGCACAAGCACATTGGACTTCTACATTGGCCAGATTGAAGATACAATACCAGCATCTCCTTCCCAACTGTGCAACATGTCTTGAGGACAAGACACCATTTTAAAAGGGGGGATGATGTTGGCAGGTTAAGGGCAACAACAGAGCATACCGCAAGCTACCAGTAAAGGTTCGCGGTACCCGAAAAAGGCATTAGCTATAGTTAGGAGTCATGTCCCTTCAAGGGAATACATGTATATATGTGATGTAAATGATAGAAGAGAGATAGGAATGAGAGGATAGGAGAGATAAGATAGGGAAAAGATATATACCGAAGCAGAGACTAAGACCTACCCTTTGTACCTACTTATGATATAATATAAAGAGTTATAAGGATCACATATGTGTGTAAAAGATATATGAATATTTTCTTTGATGTTATGATGTTATATTACATGTTGCCTTCTAGATTAATACTGCACATGCTTGTTTCACTTACTGTATCCTCTAGGGTATAAACAGACTACACAGGGAGTGCTAGGGTACAGATCTTCGAATTGTACTTTCCCCATTTCTCTTGCCAACAAGAGGGTTGTTTATAAGGTTGTAACCTTAAGAAACCAAGTCTCCAACTTCAAATGTTCTTTCCGATCTATAGTGATCAACATACATCTTTTGTTGATTTTGGGCGTGTTGTAAGTTTTCTTTGAGTGTGTTTAAAATTTCCATACTTTGTTGTACCAAGTCTAATGCTCCAGGGACTACTATCTGTAAGAATCAAATCCCCAAATGATATTGCCTAGTACCCATATAGAACCTTAAAGGGAGTCATCCCTATTGACACATGATGGGTAGAATTGTAGCAATATTCTTCAAGATGTAACCATTTGACCCATGTTGTTTGTTGCCTTGTGACATAATTCCATAAATACCCTTCAAGCCACTTATTTACAATCTTCGTTTGCCCATCTGTTTGGGGGTGGTAACTAGTGCTTGGGGTGAGTTTTGTTCCGATCAACCTAAAGAGCTCTTGCCAAAATAAATTGATGAATTTACTATCTTTGCCATTTATGATGTTTCTAGGTAGTCCATGTAGTTTAAATATTACTTTAAAGGAGAGATCAACTACTTGTGGAGCTTTATATTCAGAAGAAATGGCATAAAAATGAGCATTCTTAGTTAGTCTGTCTACTACTACAAATATACAATCCTTTCTTTGCATTTTTGGAAGCCCCAGTGATGAAATCCATCAAAATACTCTCCCATTTTTGGTTTGGTATGGGCTAAGGTTGTAACAACCCGGCCGGAAATGTTTTCTCTATCTTACCTTTTGACAAATCATACATTCTCTGATATGTTTTAAAACATCCCCTTTGAGGCCTTTCCAAGAGAATCTTTCCCTCACTTGTTTATATGTTTTAAAATACCCTTGATGACCAGCCAATGGTGCATCATGATATGTCCTTAAAATCTTTTCTTTCATTTTAAGTCCTAGTACGAGATATATTCAATCTTTGTAGAGAATGAGCTCCTCTACTACCTTATAATTGTCATCTTGTAGCTTGCCTTCCAATATATCAATAGCCAATGCATCTTTAGCATATTCTACAAGTATAGAATTTTTCCAATCAACAAAAATATCCATCATAGAGCATAAGTGAGGTCTTCATGACAAGGCACCGACCACCACATTATTTTTTCCATTCATGTACTCAATATTAAAACCATAGGCTTGTAACTTGCTAACCGCTTTCGTTGTCTATCATTTAAATCCTTTTAATTCAAGAAGAACCTTCGACTATTATGGCCGGTCTTAACAATAAATTTCCCATAAACTAAGTATTGTCTAAACTTGGCTAATGCATGCATAATAGCTAGCATTTCTTTGTCATAAATACAATAATTGGTTTTTGTTTCTTGAGTTTGCGACTCTCAAAGGCTATCAGATGTTTATTTTGCATTAACACGGCTCCAATGCCTTCTCTTGAAGTGTCACATTCTAATTCAAATGGGATAGAGAAATCTAGAATGGCTAATACCGAGCAAGAACTCATTATCTCTTTAAGCTTGTCAAAAACTCTTTGTGCCTCCTCGCTCCATGAAAAAGCACCTTTCTTAGTTAAATTTGTTAATGGGGCAGCTAGCCTTGAAAATCCTTTAACAAACCTTCTGTAATAACTATAGAGCCCAACAAATCCCCTTAAATGTGTTAAAGTCTTAGGTTGAGGCCAATCTACTATTGCCTTGATTCTCTCTTCATCTACACTAACTCCTTGGGCTCTCATCTTATGCCCCAAATACAAGATTTCAGTCAACCCAAATTCACATTTGGATGCTTTAGCAAATAATGATTGTTGCTCAAGTATTCCCAATATCTCATCAGTATGCCATAAATGATCTTCCCAAGATTTACCATAAATCAATATATTGTCAAAGAAAACCACAAGAAATTTCCTTGACTATTTATTGAATACCTAGTTCATGCAAGATTGGAATGCAGCCGGAGCATTAGTTAGTCAAATGGTAAGACTAGGAATTCAAAATGTCCAACATGACACTTGAAAGCGGTTTTGTGAACATCCTCTTTCCTCATCCTTATTTGGTGGTATCCAGAATGCAAATCAATCTTAGAAAAATATATCGCAGCGTGGAGTTCATCAATTAATTCATCAACCCTAGGTATGGGATAGCGGTTCTTGATGGTCTTTTTATTTAGTGCCCTATAATCTACACATCCTCATAGCCCCATCTTTCTTTTTTACCAATACCATGGAAGAAGCAAAAGAGCTAGAGCTAGGTTGTATACGCCCCATCTTTCTTTTTTACCAATACCATGGAAGAAGCAAAAGAGCTAGAGCTAGGTTGTATACGCCCCATATCAAGCAATTCCTTAATTGTTTTCTCATTCTCTTCCTTATATCTCTTTGTGTGGTGGTAAGGCATGGTAATAATTGGTTTTTCTCCCTCTTCTAGTATGATGGTGTGCTCAAAACCCCTCTTAGGAGGTAATCCCGATGGAATATTGCTGAAAACCACGCTATGCTTGTCTAGAATAGATTGAATATCAATATGAGTGATTTTCCATTCTTTAGGAGAAAGTCTATCGATGATCATACACTGTGCTACCCATTCTACTTGCCCATGTCTAAACCCTCTCTCTATCGTTTTTGTCGTCGCAACCCTTGAAGATGCATCCGATACTCCTTGGAGAGTCACCTCCTTGCCATTATGTTGGAAATATAGCTCCATCTTCTAAAAATCTTGATAGTATCTACCCAATGAATGTAACCATTGAATGCCCAAAACTACATCCATATCACCCATGCCTACCACATAGAAATCTTCACTTATTTGGTGTCTTCCCAAAGTGATGTCTAGCTATTGAATCCTTCATGTACAAGGGATAGTGAATCCATCAGCCATAACTACCTTGAAACCCTCAAAGTTCTCAGCCTTTAATTTCATCCTCATCGCTAGACCCTCATCAATGAAGTTATGAGTAGCACCACTGTCAATTAATACAGTCACCTTATGACCTTGTAAAACACAACGAATTTGAGGGTGATACTTGGGTGCCCCTGAAAGTGTTGCCAATGCCTCCTTTGTAAACCTTACTTCTTGTTTCTCTAGTTCATCTTCTTCTATTACATATTAAAGTTTGGGTTCTTCCTCCTCAGACTCTTCATCCGTTATTGCTTCTATGTGACGCACTTGTCCTTTCCCTAAACATCTATGACCTAGCACCCATTTCCCTACAATTAAAGCACAACTTCTTCCTTTGACCTCATTCTTAGTGACTTCTTATGGGCTTGC
This sequence comes from Sequoia sempervirens, assembly GCA_007258455.2. NCBI lineage: Eukaryota > Viridiplantae > Streptophyta > Pinopsida > Cupressales > Cupressaceae > Sequoia > Sequoia sempervirens. The sequence continues at coordinate 41,721 of VDFB02282396.1, read as the reverse complement.
CTTTGGAGGTAATAACTTAGGTTGTGAAAATGGTTTCCTAAGTTGCTCAAGTGGTGCATTCTTGGAGTAGTACTTGCTCTTATTTGTAGAAACTCCCAACCTCAATGCTTTTTGAATTGCATCTTGTGGAGATGTAGGGTCAAGAGCGCTCACCAAGCCCCAAAGTGACTCCATCAACCCCTCAAAGAATAAGTGAATCTTTCCTTGGTAACATCCGTCACCGTGACTAAAATTCTCTAAATTCTGCCACATAATCCTCTACTGATCCCTGCTGCCTCAATCATGTTAAATCTTTGAAATGCCTCTCTAAATGCTTTTGATCAAATCTATCTATAAGTCTGTGTAAATTTGTCATATGTCGCAATATGTTGATGTCCTTGTGTGACAATTCCATGATGCCACCACTCATGTGCAATCCCATCCAAATGAAGAATAGCAAATTTAATGGCTTCATCTTCCATCATAGGACTAAGTGAGAGATGTTTCCAATTTTTGGATCCAAGCTCTCGTTGTGACTCTTCCTAAACCATCAAATTTGGGAAGTGACATCTTGTTTAATCTTTGTTGTAGATCTCTATTGCCTTGCTTAATCAAACTTAGAACTTGACAACATCTACCAAGACACACCAGAGAAGAAAGTTCATATGAAGAAGAATTTTGATGATGAGATTATCATTGAGATTGCTACACCTCCGGAAGACAAGAACGTTGATGAAGTTGAGATTGATGACTTTAAGGTTGTCAAAGCCAATCTCGGTAGAAGCACCCCGCATACTGATGTAAATCTCTTTGAGGTTGCAGCAAATAATCTAAAGGAACAAGTGCTCAAGGATGGAGAAGATAAGGCAGTCCTCAAGGCTAAGATTCGACAGCTGCAGCAGTATGTTTCCAATCTCCTTCATGGTACTTCACAAGCCACTTTATTGCTTCCAGAGATTCTGGGGTCACCTATAGATCAACATCAGTTGAGTCAATTGGTCATCTACGGAAAACATATGAAGATTGGATAGAAGAGTTTGTCACCAAGGGCAAATTTGTACTTGCGGAGATGTATCAATTAAGGTATACCGCCCATGATCTTCGTTCAAGGATTCAAGTGTTTGAGCAATGTATAGCGGAAATGAAACCAATGCATGAGATCGTCGTTTCCGACTTGAGGACGGCTTATGATTCAATTGTTGCAGAAGAGCATAAGAAGAAGCTTTTTGCTTGGAGAGAACAACACCTCTTCAAAGTAAAAACCTATGAAAGAACAACTGTAGAATTGACTAAATATAGGCAAAAGGTTGCAAATACCCTCAAGTTCATAAGCACATTTGTCTCACAGATCCCTTGTTCATATCGTCATGAAGATGGCACTTACTTTGATCTCGGTGAAGTGCAAACAAAGTTTCAGAACCTCGTTCGTGGCAGTTTTAATGGTGATTTTGTTGCCTGCAAGATGAATTATGTTGCCGCAATGTCTGCAAAATTTGATGAAGTAGCTGAAGAGAGAAAAGAATTTCTAAGTCTGATCATAGATGGTGAAGAGATGCTGGAAAAATAGTATATTGTTCTGGATAGCATCAGTGTTCCTGATGAAGAGGCAATTAACGGCTTTTTGGAGAATATGGTTTCCCAAGTTATCAATGAGTGAATCACCAATTAGAGCATGCGATGTTTCCTAAGGATAGAACTAAGAGCAACAGTTAACTCGATGTCTTTTCCGAGTTTAACTTGTTGTTCTCTTTCATGCATATCTATTCTTTGGAAATATCAAATGTATAGTTGGAGCTTTTTCAGTTAACTGATGTTAGCAGTTGGTTAGTTGTTAGTTATCTTTTGTTTAGTCTTAGAAATAAAGCTTGCATGTTGGCAAGTCTAAATGTTGAAAACGAGGAGATTTTAGGGTTCCCTACTCCTTGTTTGTGTATAAATAAGGGCAGCCTTGCCCATTTCTTTTTAACCGTTGTTGTGATAACAAATTACTGAGCCTACTTTGCCTACAACTTTGTTATTTAGTGTCTGTTCAACTTTTGTCTATGTAATCTGGTTTGATCGCATATTGTAAGCCTGTCTTTGCTACAATCTGCTGTCCCAGAAGTGTATTTGCTGTTATAAAATTGAGGAAGGAAATCTCATGCCTATTTTGCTCTAATCTAGTGTCTCAATCCATTTCAGTACTTTCGTAATCTTTATTTCAGCTTACATCTAATAAGTACAATGAGTCTTCGAGTGTGTTCTGAAAGCGAGTTTATTTAAGCTTTTGTGTTAAATCAAATCATTCCTTGTTTACTTCTGATTTTCAGGCTCTAAATTTACTTGAATTATCAGAGGCGTCTTTAGAGTAGGCCTAGTTGTAGTTGAAGTTCTAGAAAAGAGAAAACCTTAGGTATGACGCAAAGAGTTTTATAACCTTGTGCTCTTAGCTGAGAAATAAAAAGATTGGCAATAGTTTAGTATTTCTTTTTTAAGCATAATCAACGAAGAGGGAGCTTCCCCTCCTAATTTGAAGAGCAATCTAACTGTGAATAACTGTCTGTTTCCAATCCACATTCCAGAGGTGTGAATTGAAATGCCAACATTCACATTATGAGGTGATTGGTTACCCTCTTGGGAGACCACCGGATATGAAATCTGTGGAGGAGACAAAAGAAGAATGCATAAGGAGTGTTGTGACACTAGGAGATGCAGTCTCTTCATGGGATGAATTGATTCATGGAGACTTCTTCATTTCTGAATTTGAAAAATTTCCAAATAATGCTCCTGAGCTTGCTGGAAGTTTCAGAACAGCAGCAGGGAAAGTTGTTGGAGTTTTCGTGGATGGACTACATGGGTTTACCAAATAAGTCACAAAATCCTTTGATATGCATTTTGATTTGGATGGCACTTGGAGATGTGTTGTGCACCTTTTAGGCATGTCGGAGATCATTCTTGGTTGGGTATCCATGCTTGGGATCCTCAGCAAGGATTGATGAAGTTAATTGAGAACGGATGGGGAGATTTGGAGGTATAAGGATGAAAATTTCAGAATTAATGATGTTGTTCCTATCTTTACCAGCCATTTGGTAATTCTATTTGCTTATCCTCAAATGGACTGGAGAGAAATTTTAAGTAAGGATTGGAATAATGAATGAATGGTTACTCTTGGGAGTGTTACTTGGCAAAGAATAGATCAGAATACCTGTGTTGAGCTTGTTTTTGGATTGCAGGTCAGTCAATTCACCTTTGGGTTTGTTTTCATTCAAGGGAGGTAGCATCTTCCTCTTTGTCAAGGAAGTAGTAGTTTTCAGTGGGAGATTGCTTCGAGGTGTTTCCCAGCCACTTCTGAATTATTATGGTGCTGCTGTTGTTCTTTGCGTGGAGCATTAAAATCATATTGCATTTCACTGATTTCAGTTTTGAGCAGCAGACATTATTGTTTACTTCAAACCTTCCTAACTCAGAGAGCTCATATTGTGAAGGTTTGTGATGTAAACTTTGATAATTTACACTCGGTGTGGGTTAAGGACAGCGAACTTCTGTATGCTTGGGTTCATCATTCAATGACCTTTGGGGTTGGAACAGTAAGTGTTTTTACTAGTCTTCATGGTTGTATCAGATTAGAAGACATGTTAGATCCATATGGTGTCATGCTAGTGAGTTTGTTGAACTCTTGCAAAGGATTGTTTCCCTTTTTGCAAGAAGATTGGAGGAGTTCGCATTTGCAGTTATGAATTTGCATTATACCCTGAGGAGGTATATTGAGGAGTATGGTTATGGGTTGCTGTCATGTCCCCGGATTTGGGACCCTAAAATGTAAATACAAAAGGAAATATATATATATATACAAAATTACAATTTGAATATTATTATAATTATATTATCAGAGGATAACATTATAATTATAATTATTATATATTATAAATATTTAAATGATAAAATAAATATTAAAAAATATATATAATTAATATAAAATATAAATATTGACAATATGATATTATTATAATTATAAAAATATAGCACTATGAATATTACAAGTGTATATATATATAAGGAATAAAATAGTATTTTTGATCATGGATATCACATAATAGATATTATAAACACAGTTTGAAATATTCAATATGCCATTGTCAGAAGTGTGACTCCATTGACGCTGGGATCATTCTTGGCAACTACACTTGAAGACTGGTGGATTCGGGAGACTTTGGTGGTATGCATATACTAATTCTCTGCGTATGTATACTTGATATCCTGCGATTTTAATCTATCCTGGACGTTTTGGAAATGAGTGCGGGAACCGTGTATTATGACTGCTGCCGGAGATTGATTAGTTTGGAGATTCTTATTGACGGTTGCATGGATATTTAAAACCACCACTATCGGGTACCTCAGGAAAAACATAATATAAACAATATAATACTAGTCGCTGCATAGGCAAAGGGTGACGACATTAATCTGATTGACTATTTCTGATTATTGGTGACTTCATCGAATAGTGGCAGTTTGATATATTATTTATAATAGAGTTTGAGAGTCAAGATTATTGGAAACATAAATATCATTTGCAAAAGGGACGATATCCTTCAGGGTCGCCTGTGAATGCCAATGGAATAACGAGTCCACATAAGGACTCAACTGCCGTCGTTGTCTTTATCCTTAGCCGTGGCATGGGAGTCTAGCGGGTGTATTAGTGCCGGCATAGGGAACGAGACTTTCATCTGGTGGAATACAAATATCTGTTATGCATTGAAACAGTCTAATTAATGGGCGTACATATTATTAGGCAGCAAATAAACTAAGGAGGTAAGCAATTGTTATTTCAACATACAATATTAATGATGATTGCTTAACTAAAAGACATGCCCTTTAAGTGGACATTTCCCTTCAAAGAGACATTCCTTCTATTCAGATATAAAAGACGATAAGGAGGGAAGAGGAGGGCATGGAACAGATTAGGATTTAATACAGCTTTAAGATAAAGCCAGGTACAGGCTGTAAATTCAATATTAATGAATTAATGATTCAATTAGATACATCAATGGAGTAGAGAGAGATATATCCGGGAATAGATTTGGGGAGTTTTTTTTTTTTTTTGGTTTATCTTATAGGAGATCGAAGGAAGTGAATTTCCATCTAAAGGACAGCAGACGGGTACTTAAGGGAGTCAATCAGCCACTAATTCACTGGTATGTCTAAAGAGCCCAACTTAAATCAGCATCAAGGAATCAGTACAAGAAGTACTCAGAACACAGTGATCCCTGAAGTTGGCATCGATCAGAGTTACATATCCTTCTCAACGATTTAAAGTGCTCCTAGGGAGTCTATAATCAGTTGGTTACAAGCTGCATAGACAATTGACCAATATCAAATACAGCACCTTACTTAGCCTGCATGCATACAAGGTTATACTCAGAAACAACACTCAGTTAGAGACATCAGCTGATTACAACCTCATCACCTAGGTCTAGTGAGGTAAGAATCAGACATAGTGGCCCTACCACATTATCTATCTCCCATTCCAGAGGCTGTTAACCATTCATTCTTCAATATAGAATTATGATCAAGCAGTAGTATCCTCACATGTTCAGACAATTAAACTAATATTAATCATCAAAGTTGTTATGTAAACCAACCAAAAGGGGCAACATTTTAAATATTACTCAAAGGTTATTGTTATTGGCATATCAGATATCATCATCATTAGGTATAAAGGCAAGCTTTAGGATAAACCCGGTAGGGGACATTACAGTTGCATAGATATTTCTTCCAGTTGCCCAAGATCATGTTAGGTGTTGGGATTGTAGTCATGGACACTACCGAGATGCTTCAGTGGGAGATGTTTCATGGTGCAGGTTTCATCCCGGAAGTGCAACATGAGCATGATGGATTGTCAGTTATGATCAAAGTGGTGCGACGACAGCATGGTGGACATTTGCAGAGATTGACTTGGGATCTCAGGATTACACTTGGGTTCAATTGGTTTCAATCAGTTGTTATGGTGGATACCTTGGCATTGCTTGAGGACAAGCAATCTTTGGGAAGGGCGGACTGTGATGTCCCCATTTTCGAGTTCTCTTGCTTTGCAGTTGGAGATGAGTTTTATGGGTTTTCTGGGTATTTTCTAGGTATTTACCAGTGGTGACAGCTATTTTTAGTAATTTACTATCTTCAGTGAACTTACTATTTCTAGTAAGTTCCAGCTAAGCTTCTTTTGAGCCAGTTTGGAGTTCGGTTCACTTACTATTTTTGGTAGGTGCTATATTTGGTAACTGGTCTCGGCTCCTATTCAGCAGCAGTGCAGAGTTTCCATTGTTGGCAGGGGGTGAGTTCTCTCCATGGTCAGAATTATTATTGGTTAATTCGTCACTTAAATATTAAAGTTGTTTTTTAAATAAAGTGAGGATATAAGCATAGGTTATTAAAAAGCACCCCTTGGCCTAGTTGATTAACATTGTTTAAAAGAGGGGACAATTATTTCAAGTGGACGCCTAGAAAAGAGGTTTATTTATCATTTTTTAAGGCTAATGTTATGCCTCATAAGGTGGGACACCTAGCTTGGGCTTAAAGTTAATTTTTTAAAAAAAAAAAAATCAAAAGTGAAATTTTGGAGGCAAAAAATTGGAGGCCACTCTTGGGGTAATTTGATGTCATTTCATAAAGTGAAATAAGAGGGAAAATATATTCAAATTCAAATGCAAGTTGCCCTAATCTTCCCTCACTTTATAAATATGAGTTTGAACTCTCATTTGGGTATGGCGGATTTGACAACTTAAGGAGACTTTGCTGGATTGTTTTCAGATTTCGATTGCCGCTGATTGAGGACGAAAACCCTTATTTCTAGCATTGGTTTCAGTGGTGAGAGATCCACCCTAGCTGGTAGGAGTGATTCTACATCAAGGATCACCATTGCTTTTCAAGGGTTTGATCATTTTAGGGTTTATAATATGAAGATTTATGAAATTTTCTGATGTGGGTGTTTAGTTTTTGGTGTGGTGTGAGCTTTCTTTGAGTGTTGCTCAAGTTTGGTAGTGATCAGATTGCTTTTCAGTGTGCTGGTGTGCTTTTTCTGAGATACTGGAAAACTTAACTTTGCTCATTACTCAATGGGACTGCTAAGTATTATTCTGGGTATTATTTCAATGCATTCCTCCTTGTTGGGCGCCATCTTTTGGGCCATCACATGTGGGTTTTGATGAAGGACCATTAATTTATCTAAAAAAATCAATATTGGCAAGTTGAGTATGATATCGGGTTCGATTTCTGAGAAATACACCTGTTGTTCGTGAGTTTTCTGAGCTGGAAGTGACTGAAAATTATACCAGACCTGTAGCTGTTGCTTCTTTGTCATTTTGATTGTGCAGGTCTGAAACTGGAAATCAGTCCTCTCTTTGCAAACTTTGTTAACAGCTGGGTGTTTGAGGGGTGCTGGGCACGAAAGAAGGTGTTACTACATGAGTTTACCTTGCTAATATGACCTGCAGAGCCACTACAGATGACCTATAACAGTAAAATTGGACAAATCAGAACTGTATCTGCCTGATCCAAACCATTGTTGGTGACTTGGTTAAGCTGGGTGCATTCTTGTCCTAATGCTACAGTTGGGAGGCAGTTTCTGACTTGGTGAAATAGTGAAAGTTATTGTTCCATAGCTATCTTGGAGTGCAAAGGGTGATCAGCAGACTTGCTCGGTATACCCACTCTGTATCAGACCTCTAGTTCTCTGACATTCACCTATTTCAAGGTACTTTATGTTGGTCATCATCTATCTATTCATTTCTTGAACTGGAATGCCAGTTTGAATGTTCATCTTACAAGAAGTGTGTAACAGCCAATGTACAAACATTGAAAATAATATCAAAATTATTTGGCAGCAAAGCATCTTGTTTGCATTTATATTCAATGTTTCTTGTATGGTTCCTTTGGTAAAAAAAAGGCAAAAAATGAGGGGGCATTATTACACAGACCAAGAGAGATTTTCGTTGGGTAGGGTATGTATGCAGTTGAGATCCTAAAACAATTTCAGATGGAGGATTGCAGACCTATGGCCACACCTATGATCACTAATCTGAAGCATGTAACATATTCATATTCAGAGGTGATAATCCCACATTGTACAGAAAACTAATAAGTTCCTTGATGTATTTGGTCAACACTGGACTAGATATACGTTTTGCACTGAACACCTTGAGTTAGTTCATGGTGGAGCCCAGGCAAGAGCATTGGGTAGCAGCAAAACATGTGCTCAAATCTTTGAAGGGCACAATGGAGTATGGTCTGAGATATCTTGTGTTAAGTTTATGATCAGATTAGATAGACAGAATTTAATTCAAAATCAGACAATAACACAGCATATACCCCGGGAAAACCCTCCTCTTGAGGGAGAAAAACCCAGCAACAATATATCACTTATATATTGAATATCAACAAAATGTCTCCTTTACAAAGAGGCCGATATGAAGGCCAAGATAGAGCACCACAATCTGATCCCAACACAGCAATATAATAATGCTCCTAGATGCTAAACTCAGCCTTCTATCAATGTATCGAACTGCACTACTTCTTCTTATTCGCACTTGAGAATTATGATGAACAACGAATGAATGGATATGAATGATGATTACAATGAATGAGCATCAATTATATATACAAGCAAGAAAGAGAAGACGCATCACTTCAAACTCCATGTCGACCTCCACTAAAAGACGTGACTCCAAAATGTAAGAGGTCGGCATTCAAGAATTGTGTCTCTTCATGAAATCGCGCTTAGAAGAAGTCGGCCTTGATAACAATAATTAAATATTAAGTAATGAAGCACCTCTTCATTAATATCGAACTCATATAAATTTAATAGCCGTTTGAGGCTACATTAAATTTTGCTTCAAGGTCGTGGTTGGAAGAAATCGACCGACGCTGTAATCATCAACACTCCCTCTCAACTAGGGAGGATACTTCCAACTGCATAAGACATATCACCTCATCGTGATGTCAACCACAATGGCTACTCCCATATGTGGAAAGAAGAAATATCACCTCATCGTGATATCAACCATCATGGCTACTCCCATGGATGGTAAATGTGCACAAGTGCTCATCACTCAACGTGATGTCATCACCTCATCGTGACATTCGCCATGGCTACTCCCAAAGGGTGAAAACACAAGTACAAGAAAATCATCACGAACTCTCTCACGTGATGTTGTCATGGAGTCACACACATGACATCCACCATGGCTACTCCCAGAGGGTGGAAACAAGGGCTTTCACCTCAAATCTCTCTCAAAGAGAAATGCATTAACAAGGACTTGCACCTCAAATCTCTCTCAAAGAGAAATGCATTAAAGAAGATCACTGATACTGAGACTCCTTCTCAACTAGGGCTTCATTCTCCACCATACCAAGCTTGTCTCGAAAGTACACAAACTTTATCCTGGAGAGAGGCTTGGTGAGAATGTCTATCGTCTGCTCATCAATGTTGATATACTTCAACTGGATCACTTTCCTCAATACCATATCTCGGATATAGTGGTATTTGATCTTAACATGTTTAGTTTTATCATGAAACACAAGATTGACATAAAGCTTCACACAACTTTGATTATCACAATAAATGACAGTTGGCTCCAACGATTGTCCAAACAATCCTGCAAGGAGCTTCTGAAGCCACACTGCTTCTCGAGCTGCCACACAAGCTGCAATATATTCGGCCTTTGTTGTACTCAGTGCCACAAAAGACTACTTCCTGCTACACCAGGATATCATCACAGACCCCAAACTGAAGCAACATCCAGAGGTGCTCTTCCGATCAGTAACACACCCTACCCAATCAGAATTAGTATATCCATGCAGCTTCAAGTCCACACCAGAAGAATATCTCAAGCCATACCCAACCGTGTCACGCAAGTATCTCAGGATATGCTTCGCTGCAACTAGATGTATTTGCCTTGGTTCACACATGAACTGACTAAGTGCACTCACTGCATAGCAAATATCTGGTCTAGTGTTGACTAGATACATCAATGATCCAATCAACTGCCTATACATCGTGGGATCCACCAAATCTAAACTAGCTGCAGCCTCTTTCAACTTATGCAAGTTGGTCTCCATAGGCGTAGACATGGATTTGCAATCCATCATACCAAATCTCTTCAAAATATCAATGGTATACTTCCCTTGACTTAGAATGATCTCATCAGGCTTCTGCCATACTTCTAAGCCAAGGAAGTAGTGCATGAGACCAAGATCCTTCATTTCAAATTCAGAAGCTAACTCCTTCTTGCATTTGAAAATGAGGTGATCTTCTCCAGTAAGAATTAAATCATCAACATAGAGAACCAAGATTAATGCTTCGCCATCAATTACCTTGAAGTATAGGTTTGAATCAGCATCATTCTTGGAGAAACCCAAGCTTGACAGGTAACGATCAATTCTTTCATACCAAGCACGAGGAGCCTGCTTAAGGCCATACAAGGCCTTCTTCAACCTACAAACATGAGACTCCTTCCCATGTACCTCAAAGCCATCAAGTTGCTCAATATATACCTCTTCCTCAATTACACCATTCAGAAATGTTGTCTTCACATCCATTTGGTGAATCTTCCATCCTTTAGATGCTGCAATAGCAATGATGGTCCTAATTGAAGTATAACGAGCAACTAGAGCAAAAATTTCCTCATAGTCAACTCCCTCTTTTTGAGAGAATCCTCTAGCCACGAACCTAGCCTTGTACTTCTCGATGCTCCCATTAGCCGCATGCTTGATCTTGAAGATCCACTTGGAAGAAACAACAGATTTTCCCTCAGGTCTAGGTACAATGTCCCAAACATCATTCTTGAGAATGGATTGATACTCTTCAGCCATAGCATCTTTCCACACTTGCTGACTAGAAGCTTCATCAACACTGGAAGGCTCTGACTCAATGATTTGACTCATCAAAGCAACATAGCTGGAAAACTTATGCGGTCTCTTACTTTCTCTGAATGTTCCTCTTGGGGCTGCAAACCTTTCTGCCTCCTGCATTGTTTGCCTGGCCCAAAGAGGTCTTTTTCTACCAATCACAATATCTATAGGCCCATCAATAGGTTCCAAGGGCTCAACTAGATCATCATCTTCTTTAGGTTCAGGAGCCTCCCTCTGAATCTCAGGAGTATGGTCAACTTCCATACCCTGAGGAGACTCTTGATCTTCATTGTCTATCTCCATGTGAATGCCCTTGGATCTTCTAAATGCAACATCCTCTTCAAATGTAACATCCCTACTAATCTCAATCAACTTTTGACCTGGAATGTAGATTTTGTAGGCTTTTGATGTCTCACTATAGCCCACAAATATTCCCTTCTTGCCAGAAGGTTCCAACTTTGTCCTTTTATCTTTCGGTACATGAACATACACTGGACAACCAAAGATCCTCAAGTGACTCACTTCCGGCTTCACCCCTGTGAATGCTTCTTCAAGAGTCATGTTCTCCAAAATGCGGTGAGGACTTCTATTCTAAACATAAACAACTATCCTAGATGTTTCAGCCCAAAGGAAGGTTTGCAGATCTTGGTCATGAATCATAGCTTTGGCTGCTTCTACAATAGATTTGTTCTTCCTTTCAGCAACACTGTTCTGTTGAGGATTGTAAGGGACACAGAACTCCCTCTTAATCCCTGCTTCAATGCAAAAGTTACGGAAGCTGTCAGAAATGTACTCTCCTCCGTTATCGGATCTCAGAACTTTGATCCTCTTCCCGGACAAGTTCTCTACCTGAGCTTTAAATTCTTTGAACCTCTCTAATACTTCCTCAAATTCTTTAGATTTCAAGAAATAAATCCAAGTCTTTCTAGAGTAGTCATCAATAAAAATAATGTAATACAAGAAACCACTCAAAGAAGCAACAGACATTGGACCACATAAATTAGAATGAATAAGATCAAGAATACATTTAGATCTACTTTCACTACTATGAAATGGACCTTTAGTATTCTTACCCAATGCGCAACCTCTGCAAGTGCCTTCATGCTCCAGGTTGAGTTTCGGAAGGCCTGAAACCATCTTCTCCATGGTAGGTAGTGCTCGGAAGTGAAGGTTAGCCAATCTTCTATGCCAAAGTTCACACGAACTTGATGAATCATGCAATAGAGTTTGAAGTGGGCGGGTGCAAAGTCTATAGAGGCTCTCATGACGAACTCCAATCACCCGAGCAATCTTGATATTTGAGTTCTTTGTCCATGCAAGAACTTTGCCTTCTAAAAATGCAACTTGATACCCCTTGTCCTCCAAGGCTGAGATAGAGACAAGGTTCCGCTTGATACCCGAAACAAATAGAACATCACTCAACTGCAAGGAAATACCAGAATCCAAGTGAAGAGAGGAGGTCCCAACTCCTTTCACAGAATAACTAGCATCATCTCCAATAATTACTTGAACACTAGAATCTCTCCCCACCAAATCCGTTAGATGCTCTCGAAATCCGGTGATGTGGTGAGAGGCACCACTATCAATCAGCCAAGTATTGTTGTCGGTAGGCACATTGCTTGAAAGAGCTGAATAGAATAGGAAACCACCTGAATCCTTCTGCGGAGAGATCTCATCAACATCTGCAATGGAAGCCTGCTGCTTAGGCCTGGTTGGACAATCCTTTGCTTAGTGACCATACTTGTCACATTTAAAGCATTGAACACGAGAGAGATTCTTCTTCTTCTTAAATGCAGGAGCACCATCAAATCCCTTATCTCTATTGCCATTTCACGGAATCCACCAACATCTTTTTCACTTTAGTGCCATTTCTCTTCCATTGTAATTTCTCATTCTCATGGGATGGTTCGGGAACTTCGCCCTCCACAAACGCTGCTAACTCATTTTTCTCCAAGGCGAGCATGGCTTTGAATCTCCAAGACGTGAAGTTAGATGCTCCTCAAGTCTATCCTCGATCTTAAGTCCGTTCACCATCTTGACGATAACATAGATGCAATCAAAAGGTGAGAATGAGAATGAAGGATATCGCTGCTTGACTAAATCTGATCAAGATCTTCCTTATACCTGCTCTGATACCATGTTAAGTTTATGATCAGATTAGATAGACAGAATTTAATTCAAAATCAGACAATAACACAGCATATACCCTAGGAAAACCCTCCTCTTGAGGGAGAAAAACCCAGCAACAATATATCACTTATATATTGAATATCAACAAAATGTCTCCTTTACAAAGAGGCCGATATGAAGGCCAAGAGAGAGCACCACAATCTGATCCCAACACAGCAATATAATAATGCTCCTAGATGATAAACTCAGCCTTCTATCAATGTATCGAACTGCACTACTTCTTCTTCTTATTCACACTTGAGAATTATGATGAACAACGAATGAATGGATATGAATGATGATTACAATGAATGAGCATCGATTATATTTACAAGCAAGAAAGAGAAGACGCATCACTTCAAACTCCATGTCGGCCTCCACCAAAAGACGTGACTCCAAAATGTAAGAGGTCGGCCTTCAAGAATTGTGTCTCTTCATGAAATCGTGCTTAGAAGAAGTCGGCCTTGATAACAATAATTAAATATTAAGTAATGAAGCACCTCTTCATTAATATCGAACTGATATAAATTTAATAGCTGTTTGAGGCTACATTAAATTTTGCTTCAAGGTCGTGGCTGGAAGAAATCGCCCGACGCTGTAATCATCAACATCTTGGAGATGGTGAACTGAAGTTGCAAGGATATACAAACTCTAATTGGGTAGGTAGTGCAGCAGATAGGAATAGCACCTCAAAGTAATGCTTTAGCTTGGGTTCAAGAATCGTATCCTGGTTCAGCAAGAAGCTGACTTCAGCAGCACCAAGCACAGCAAAGGAAAAGTATATGGCAGCTAGTACTGCTAGTTGTGAGGCCATCTGGCTTTCCAAGTTACTTGTAGGGTTGTTTGATCAAGAGTTGGACCCCATGGTCATTTACTATGATAATCAAAGTTGTGTCCAGTGTTTCATGACAAGTTCAAACACATAGAGATCAGATATCACTTTGTTAGAGAGAAGGTTCGGAAGGAAGCATTAAAGCTCTAGTACATCTCCACCAATTAGTAGTTAGCTGATATTCTGACCAAGCCCTTAGCAGAAAGAAAATTTGAGGCTTTCAAAGACAAACTTAGATTGGTACAGAATTACTTCCTCGCTAAGAGGGAGTGTTGAGTTTTTAGCTTGAATAGGAACTTCTACACAGGTTCAGTGTAAACGTGCGGGGAAAAGTTCAAGTGGTTTGAGTTAGTCTATTTTACATTTCACTTTTAAGGATTAAAGTGAAAGTCTTTTATTTAGCTAAATAAGTCTAAATTGTAATTATTGATTAGTAATTTAGACTTATTTTCCAACTCATCCTTATAAGTGATAAGGATGTTTTTGTAATTAAAGCTGATTTTTGGAAGATTAGATTTTTAGCTGAATTAGTATAAAGATAGGAGCAAGATAGAAGTTTGATATACAGATTGTCATTCAAAGGAATGAACGACTAAGTTTCTCGAAGGACTAAAAAACTATATGTAACAGCATAGTTCATGTTGTTGATTTCCATGCAGTTATGAGTTGTATCAATTGTGGAAATTTCCTCATAAGTTTTTCGAATGAATGATAAAACAGATTTCAAGGTGTAACTCTCTGTGTATGTTTCTGCATTTTGAAGTTTTCATTATTATGTGATTTATGCAATGTTATTCAGTATTAAGACATTATCACCAAGTATTTTGAAAATTCAACCACCAATCATATGCTACACCTTCCAAGTGCAAGGTAGCAAATTGAATCGCATATTCTTCCATCATGGGGTTAAGTGTAAAATATGTTTGCACTTTTTGCAACCAAGCCTTAACGAAGATCTTGTTTGGCCATCAAATGTGGATGCAATTAATTTGTTTAATCTATGCTTCAATTCATTTCTACTATCACCTTGATTATTTCCTTGACTTATTCTTCACACACCCTTTCCCACTAAGTCCAAATACTTGTCAAATAGCTGCCTCAAAATCATCAGTTTTACTTTTTCCTTGATATTCTCCAAATAATCTGTCGAGCTTGTTGATATTAGTGATCAGATAAGTGCACAGAAATTTAATTCAAAATCAGACACAATAACACAGCAGATACCCTGGGAAAAACCCTCCTCTTGAGGGAGAAAAACCCAGCACCAATATATCTCTTATATATTAGTTCTTGAAGAGAACACTTGTACAATTTGAGGCCAATGAGAGAGGCCAGAATAAGTATCAACAGATAATAGTATCACAGATTCTATTACATATAATCTGCTATCTCAGAACTGAATACTTCATCAATGATTCGCACTTTACATATGATAAACTCACACTGCTTCTTTTAATGGATTCGCACTTGAGATAAGACAATGATAGAACAAAACTGAATACTGAATGGAAAGAACTCAATGACTATAAATACAAGAGAGGATGAAAGACGCGTCCTTTCATTAATCTCAAAGTCGGCCTCCAAGAAGAATCGCATCCAATAAGAAGTAGGTCGGCTTCATAAGAACTCGTGCCCTTTAAAAAATAAAACGTGCCTCTTCATAATGTCGGCTTTACCATATGAATCGCACCTCTTAAATATTTGTGCCTCTTCAAGAATAAACATCTCTTATAAATTAAATAGCATTAAGCTATTATTTAATTTATTGCAAATAAGGAGATCGCTGGAAGAATACTCCTAACGCTGTAACTCATAGACATCAACACTCCCTCTCAGCTAGGGAGGATACTTCCAGCTGCACAAGACAAATCACCTCATCGTGATGTCTATCACTATGGCTACAATCAGATGTGGAAAGAGGAATATCACCTCAACGTGATATTAGATATCGCCTCAACACGATATCAACCATAATGGCTACAACCAATCTATGGTAAAAGATAAATATCACCTTAACGTGATATTGGATATCGCCTCAACACGATATCTACCATAATGGCTACAACCATACTATGGTAAAAGATAAATATCACCTCAACATGATATTGGATATCGCCTCAACACGATATCTACCATAATGGCTACAACCATAATGGCTACAACCGATATCTATGGTAAAAGATAAATATCACCTCACGTGATATTGGATATCGTCTCAACCATATTCTACCACTGTAATACAACCATACTATGGTAAAAGATATAAAACGAATTTCAATTCCGAACTCTTCCTCAGAGAAGACTCAAAGCATGGCTCACCGATCGACTCTTTCGGGCCAAGGCTGGATTTTCCACCATACCAAGCTTATCTCTATACAAACTTTATCCCGAGAGAGGTTTGGTGAGAATATCCGCGCTCCGCCGGTGGCTGTTACCTCAATCGGTGATGTACTTTCGTAGTACCATATTCGTAGTGGTACTTGATTCTCAACATGCTTCGCTCTGTCATGAAACACGATTAATGCAGTGCTTCACGCAACTCTCGATTATCACAATGGATGATGGTAGGCTCCATTGATTGTCCAAACAATCCTGTAAGGAGCTTACGAAGCCACACTGCTTCCCGAGTTGCCATACAAGCTGCAATGTACTCGGCCTCTGCTGTACTCAATGCTACAGATGACTGCTTCCTGCTGCACCAGGAAATCATAGTAGAACCCAAACTGAAGCAACAACCAGAGGTGCTCTTCCGATCTGTGACACACCCTGCCCAATCAGAATCTGTAAAACCATGTAACTCCAAGTCTGCATCTGAAGTATACCTCAACCCATATCCAACGTGCCACGCAAGTATCTCCGGATATGTTTAGCTGCAACAAGATGTATCTGTCTCGGATCACACATAAACTGGCTAAGTGCACTCACTGCATAGCAAATATCGAGGTCTAGTGTTAACCGGATACATGAGACCCAATCAATGTCGTACAATGTAGGATCCACCAAGTCAATTAGCTACCTCCTTCAACTTATGTAGGTTGGTCTCCATAGGTGTAGACATGGATTTGCAATCCATCATGCCAAATCTCTTTATATCAATGGTGTACTTTCCTTGACTTAGAATCATCTCATCTGGTTTTAGACTTCTAAACCAAGGAAGTAATGCATGAGCCCAAGGTCCTTCATCTCAAATTCTGAAGTCAACTCCTTCTTGCACTCGAGAATCAGGTGATCTTCTCTAGTAAGGATCAAATCATCAACATATAAAACCAATATTAATGCATCACCATTGATTACCTTGAAGTAGAGATTTGAATCAGCATCATTCTTCAAGAAGCCCAAACTAGATAGGTACCGATCAATCCTTTCGTACCAAGCACGAGGAGCCTGCTTAAGACCATACAAGGCCTTCTTCAGCTTACACACATGTGATTCCTTCCCATGAACTTCAAAACCATCAGGTTGCTCAATGTAAACTTCTTCCTCAATTATGCCATTGAGAAAAGTTGTCTTCACGTCCATCTGATGAATCTTCCATCCTCTCGATGCAGCAATGGCAATGATAGTTCTAACAGAAGTGTAACGAGCAACAGGAGCAAATGTTTCTTCGTAGTCAACTCCCTCTTTCTGAGAAAACCCTCAAGCCACAAATCTTGCCTTATACTTCTCAATGCTCCCATCTGCAGCATGCTTGATTTTGAAGAGCCATTTCGAAGATACCACTGATTTGCTCTTAGGTCTAGGAACAATGTCCCAAACATCATTCTTCAGAATTGATTGATACTCCTCTACCATTGCATCTCTCCAAACCTGATGACTGGATGCTTCTTCAACACATGAAGGCTCTAAATCAATAATCTGACTCATCAAGGCAACATAATTGAAGAACTTATGAGGCCTCTTACTTTCTCTGCATGTGCCTCTAGGAGCTGCAAAGTTTTCTGCCTCTTGCATAGTACGCCTAGCCCATAGAGGTCTTTTTCTTCCAATGACAATGTCAGTAGGCCCATCAGTAGGTTCCAAGGGTTCAACAAGATCATCATCTTCTTTTGGTTCAACAGTCTCCCTCTGAATCTCAAGAGTATGGTCAACTTCCATATCCTGAGGAGACTCTTCGTTATTGAACTCCATGTGAGTGCCCTTGGATCTCCTAAATGCAATGTCTTCCTCAAAGGTAACATCCCTACTGATCTCGATCAACTTTTGTCCTGGAATGTAAATTTTGTAGGCTTTAGATGTCTCCCTGTAGCCCACAAGGATGCCCTTCTTGCCAGAAGGCTCCAACTTAGTTCTCTTCTCCTTCGGAACATGGATATAAACAGGGCATCCAAAGATTCTTAAGTGACTGACTTCAGGCTTCTTCCCTGTGAAGGCTTCTTCCGGAGTTATATTCTCCAAGACCTTGTGAGGACTTCTGTTCTGCACATATACAGCTGTCCTAGAGGCTTCTGCCCATAAGAAAGTCTGCAAATCTTGATCATGAATCATGGCCTTTGTTGCTTCCATGATTGTCCTGTTCTTTCTTTCTGCAACACCATTCTGCTGAGGATTATAGGGAACACAGAACTCCCTCTTAATCCCTGCATCAGTACAAAAGTCTAGAAAACTACCAGAGGTGTATTCTCCACCATTGTCAGATCTAAGGACCTTAATTCTTTTACCAGAAAGATTTTCTACTAAGGCTTTGAACTCCTTAAATCTAGCTAATACTTCCTCAGACTCTTTAGACCTCAAGAAATAAATCCAAGTCTTCCTAGAGTGATCATCAATAAACAGTACATAATACAAAAATCCGCTTGAAGACGGAACAGACATAGGACCACATAAATCTGAATGGATGAGATCTAAAATACTCTTAGATCTATTTTCACTACTATGAAAAGTGGCTTTTACATTCTTACCTAGAGCGCATCCCTTGCAAGTGCCTTCATGCTCCTTGTCGAACTTAGGTAGACCTGTCACCATCTTCTCCATAATGGGCAAGGCACGGAAGTGTAGATGCGCCAATCTTCGATGCCAAAGATCACATAGAGAAGAAGTATCATGAACCAAAGCTTGAAGAGGATGAGTGCAAACCCTGTAAAGACTTTCATGTCTAACTCCAATAACTTGAGCATCTTTGAAGCTAACGTTCTCCATCCATACAAGAACTTTTCCTTTTGAAAAGGCAATTTGATATCCTTTATCTTCTAGGGCTGAAATAGAGATGAGGTTGCGCTTGATCCCCGGAACATAAAGAACATTGCTCAATTGAAGTGTGATGCCTGAATCCAAATGGAGAGTAGAGGTCCCAATCCCTTTCACGGTGTAACTAGCATCATCTCCAATGATAACTTGTTCCAAAGAGTCTTTCTTCACCAAGCTTGATAAGTGCTCCTTGAACCCGGTGATGTGACGAGAAGCACCACTGTCAATCAACCATGTGTTGGTGTCGGTGGCAACATTGCTTGACAAGGCTGAGCAAAACAGATATTCATCCTTCTGTGGAGAAACATTCTCTACATCTGCAACGGAGGCTTGATGCTTAGGTCTGTCAGGGCAATGTTTGGCAAAATGACCAAACTTGTCACACCTAAAGCATTGAATTTTAGACAAGTCTCGCTTCTTCTTGGAAGGGGGAGCATCATCATTTCCTTTATCACGATTCCTCTTGAAGTGACCCTTCTTTCCACCTTTTCCTTTCTTCTTCGAAGCTTGGGCTGCAAGAACATGGATTTCTTGATTAGAAGAACTTGGACCAACACCTCTAGCCACCAACCTTGATTCCTCTTGGATGCAATCGGCCCTCAAACGATCAAACTTCGGGAGTTTAGACCTCGCACTAATTCCTTGAATATAGGACTCCCAAGATAATGGCAAGCCATTGAGTGCAAGCATTATCAAATCTTTGTCTTCAATCATATGGCCAATTGTGGAGAGCTAATCCCTCAATTCTGCAATCCTCATGAAGTAGGCGATCACGGTCTCTCCTTTTGTCATCTTCACATGATGAAGTTGTTGCTTCAGCGCAAGAGCCCGGCTGGTGTTGTTGATTTCATACATTTCTTCCAAATTTTTGAACATCTCCCTCGCAGTCTTCAACTTAGAAACAATAGGGACGACGTGGTCTTTAACAAAGTCAACTAGCAACTTCTTTGCTTTGATGTCTTTCTTCCTCCATTGCAGCTTCTCTTCTTCCTCTTTAGGTTCGGGAACCTTGGTCTCCGCAAATTCAACCAAATCATTCTCCTCCAATGTAAGCATGATTCGGAATCTCCATGAGGTGTAGTTTGAAGCTCCATTGAGTCTATCCTCGATCTTCAATCCGTTCACCATCTTGAATGATGTATAGATAGACAAGAACCTTTCAACAAAAAAATAGAGTAATGCTATGAAAGCACGAATCTAATCACGATCTTCTTCACACCCGCTCTGATACCATGTTGATATTAGTGATCAGATAAGTGCACAGAAATTTAATTCAAAATCAAACACAATAACACAGCAGATACCCTGGGAAAACCCTCCTCTTGAGGGAGAAAAACCCAGCACCAATATATCTCTTATATATTAGTTCTTGAAGAGAACACTTGTACAATTTGAGGCCAATGAGAGAGGCCAGAATAAGTATCAACAGATAATAGTATCACAGATTCTATTACATATAATCTGCTATCTCAGAACTGAATACTTCATCAATGATTCGCACTTTACATATGATAAACTCACACTGCTTCTTTTAATGGATTCGCACTTGAGATAAGACAATGATAGAACAAAACTGAATACTGAATGGAAAGAACTCAATGACTATAAATACAAGAGAGGATGAGAGAGGCGTCCTTTCATTAATCTCAAAGTCGGCCTCCAAGAAGAATTGCATCCAATAAGAAGTAGGTCGGCTTCATAAGAACTCGTGCCCTTTAAAAAATAAAACGTGCCTCTTCATAATGTCGACTTTACCATATGAATCGCACCTCTTAAATATTCGTGCCTCTTCAAGAATAAACATCTCTTATAAATTAAATAGCATTAAGCTATTATTTAATTTATTGCAAATAAGGAGGTCGCTGGAAGAATACTGCTGACGCTGTAACTCATAGACATCAACAGAGCTCCTCCATAGAAGAAGTTTCTAGCATCGCTTTTTCTTCCTCCCATAAGAAAATAGGTTTTGAGGGTTTTGGAATAAACTTACTGGTTGAAGATTTGCATACGACCTTTCTCCACTTTGTGACATTTTAGTATTTCCTTGATTTTGTAATGGGACAGCAGTGGGCATGTTTACCTGGATCTGCATAAACTATGTCAGCAATTCAGTCATTCTTTCTTGCCCCATCCGGATTCCTATCATGGTGTCTCGAAACAAGTCTACTCTTTCCTCCTCTGACATGTATCTTTCGTTTTTTGCCATACCCCACAGGCTGGCAGGATATTAGCTCGAATACCACTATAATATTTTTTTACAAAAATTGTATAACTAACTTACTACTTCTGAATTTATAAACAACACACCACACTGAAATATTGTATTTTACTGACAACATAGAACTGGATTATACAGATAAATTAAAGCATGCAACCACACCAACCTGCAATACATGCAATGACCTGCAAACAACTATCCAAAACCGATTGACTGTGTACTGTGTACAGTTGTGACAGACCACCAAACGCTCACCAAAAATAAAGAAAGAGAATATCTTCAGCATAATTGCAGCCCCTAGATAATACAGCCAAAGGAAGCCAACGGGTTTCATCCTCTAGTTTCAAGATTCGAGCGATTTTGTCCTCAAAACAGCTAAAGAACACTAATGCAGAAATATAACAGCAAAAAAGGAGAGCCTTCTAATAGCCAAACACCTCATTTTATGGCACAAAGGAGGGCCTAAATCCAAACACACCCATAATCTGACTACATTCTCCATCATAGCAAATGCTATTCAAGTCAAAATGCCACCATAACTCAGCGCCCCCACTCTAACAGCATAACTGCCCTCTGTGACAAGTAAATTTGTAACTCCAATAATGCACTGTCAGAAACTGACAAAATTAAACAGAAAATGCCATTAAATATTATTTATTTATTATTGCTAATTTTTCCAAACTGTAACCCCCCTTTTAAGGAGATTTTTTCCTCCAGCCCATTGAGAAAATTAAAGGAATGGGCTTATGGGATGCTGCAGATGAATTAATGGAAAGAGGACATTACGTGGGGCTTATGTTTGTCCTCCAGTTAAACTTCAAATCCTTAGTCATAGAGGGAGATCCGCATCATAAATGTGATGAACTGCTCCATCTCAAGATGGAAGTAGCAAGGAATCCTTGCCAAAGCTCTTGATTTTTCTACCTAGTTATGATCAAGTTGAGTTCGGATCAACTCTCCTCCCAACACTATTTCAGGGAGGCCAACAAGCCAACCGATACTAACCAATGCCAGTATGCCGCGAGGGATTATGAAATGTCAATTAGGAAGCCTGCTCTAAGGGGAATAAAGCGCAATGGTACAAGGAATATTTGCCAATGCTCTTAATTTTTCTACCGGGTTATGATCAAATCTCCTTCCAACGTTGTTTCAACAAGGCCTACAAGACAGCCGATATAGTAGCCAGTGCCAGTGTCCCTAGGGGGATCATAAAATGTCAATTAGCAAGCTTGCTCTAAGGGGAATGGGTCGCCAAGGGGAATGCGAAGCAACGGGGCAATGGGCCACCCTAATGAGGAATGCGGACAAAAGAGGACTGCAGGGCAATGGGGCGTTGAGCCACTCTCTTTCCTATTTTTGGTTCTACGTTCTTCATTTTTTCCAATCTGAAACACGGATTGGGGCCCAAAGACATAATGCATAACTCAGTTCTTAGATTGTAATATTCACCTAACTGATATGTGATTGGGCTTTTGGATTGTGAATGAATTCGCGTGTTTCGTGATCAGTCTGGTAGAGTGCAGTAGAATATGAATAAACAAGTAAAGGAAATAGCAATAGAGAAACAAACAAAACATACCTATATGAGCCACCACCGCAATTAATGAAAAGCCTGATGTCCTTATTTGGGCTTTTGGCGTCCAACAGAAACAACTGGCTAACAATGGCATCTGCCACAAAATCATCCATGTCGTTGCCCAACAACACTGTTCTATCCTTCAAAAGCAAACCCATCACATCTCCTTCCCCTGACCTCTGTGCCGGTACAACGCTCTGCTCTGCTACGACACCGCTCCCTCGATAGGAAAAGGAAGAGAAAGAGCAGCCCACCGTGAGCATCTGCCTCTTTCCTAAGGCCAGGCGGGTGGAGACATCATTCTTCTTCTGTGGCCTCAGATGCACGCTTCTGGTTGGGTTATAGCCACAGCTTTTGGCTTTGGGGTGGATAAGGAGGGATGAAGAACAAGAGCCCAGGGACCCCATCTTCTTCGATGTTTCTCTCCCCTCAAACCTGTTCCTTCAACAGCTTTAAGCTTCTTGGGATATTGTTCAGGGATATTGTTCGGGAGAGCAGACTTCTTCAGCAGAACTATTTTTCTAGTTTTGTTTATTTGGAAATTGATTCACAGCTGAAAAGATGTCAAGGAAAATAACCTTTCCCTAAAGTTTAAACCATATATCAGTTTAGATTTAACGAGTGATAATTATGGGTGTATTTTGAAATTCAATGTGAAATTATAAAAAAAAAATGTGAAAGAATATATAGGGTTATTTAGTTTTATGATTGAACAATAACTAGCATACATATATTAAAAAATACGTGGATTAATTTTCTTTTTTGATTGATTTATCTTTGTGATCAAATCTTTAATTTCTCTATGCCATTAAAAATATTATTTATTTATTTGTTTTTTTTTTAGTTTATGCAAATATTTGAATTATTTTTATTATTTATTTATTTATTTGTTCTTTTTAAATCTCTTTGATTTAATTTTTTTGTTTCATCAAACCTCTTTTATTTGATTTTTTTGTTTCATCAAGTCTTTTTTATTTAATTTTTTTGTTTCATCAAATCTACTGTAGTTGCACATGACTTCCACCTACCTATCATTTTAAATGCAGCTTCAAAAACTTTACACAAATTGTTGGATGCCACTGTAGACCTCTCGGCATAATTATTTTTGTTGAAGATTATGAAATCTTATTAGTGTGTTCTCAAAGAATGATGGTTCTTTGTTGATGATGAAAATGTGTCAAAATGTATGTTGGATATGTTTTGTCAAGGACCAAGTCTACTAGGTCAAGTTTGTAGTTACAAATTCATAATATGAAATCTTAATAGTGTGTTCTCAAGGAATGATGGTTCTTTGTTGATGATGAAAATGTGTCAAAATCTATGTTGGATATGTGTTTTGTCAAGGACCAAGTCTACTAGGTCAAGTTTGTAGTTCCAAATTAATTCTCTAAGTTTAGACTTGACCATGCATAATGTTAATTAATCTTTATTTGCTCTACTCTTCTATAATATCTGAAGATTGATGGTATTTAGAAATGACTTAGAAGGGTTGCCATTGTGTTACTAAGGTAAACATTCTCCTATGTCAATCCACAAAAATGTATGTAAACAATTAGAAACAACATTTATTAGACATGTATACACTCTTAGGATGATCATGCAAATCCAATTTTTTTAGTGCGCCATATCCAAATGTTCAACTCCTTAAGATGAGAGTGGACCTGCTAATTTTGGATGATTAGGAGAAATGTATAAATGAGTGCATCAAATAACCTCCAAATACTAGCACATAGTACCAAAATGCATAAAGCATGTACTTAGTCAACTTGAAGCATGAAAATAAAGGGGGTCATAATTTGCCAAAATTTGAATTTAAATTTAAAAAAAGGTAAGGATCAAGTCTCCCATTGTGGGGAAACGACCCAAAATGAGCAAATGTACAAATTTAAGTGGATAACAACTATACTAAGGTGGGTGTATGGATAAGTATAAAAGGCTTGGGTAGATGTGTGAGGGTATGTGCATGTGGAAATAAGGTAGGGAATAAATATATGGAAAAGTGTGTATGTAGGAATATGTAAATACTAGGGAAATGAGCCCAAGTTCACATTAGATTGTGTCATTTTTCAACATGTACATCTATTTAGGCGTTCCCCCAAAAGAGGTGCAAAATTGAATGAAAACTAGCATAAGTATACAACTTTCAACTTTACATTTTGCCTCCCCTTTGAGTTGCATGTGAATCTTAGAATAATCGTGTATCTTAAGGTATGTGACACTTGCAAACATGCATGTAAAGTAAATATTTATAAATCAAAAGATATGAAAGGGGATCTATATAAAATAGTGGATATTGTCAAGTTTCATCATGTAAATATGTCCTTTGTCATGTACTCTCTATTGGAACCTATAAAACAAAGGAAAAACACTCCATGACTAGCTTTTATAATGCAAGTAGGAACAAATGCAATATGAATCTCAATATCAACAATCATAAAAGGGAGAAGAGAAATTTTGTATGTACTAAAAATGCTAATGATCCATCATACTTGGCAATCAATGGGTGACAAGGCAAAAGGAGTGCAAGGCATGTCATGTGCTAAAGGTGAGTCTTTATAGGCACCTACAACTATCTACAAAACTTGGTATAAGAGTGTTAGTGATAAACATGCACCCCTTAACCCCCATAGTTGGTTGTATCTATAGGATACAAGGAATTATAGTAGGAGATGGAAAATATAACTAGAAAAGTAAACAATCACTAAGTATGTAAGCCTATAATTGTGTAAAGTAATAACTACAAATAAATACATCATATAAAAAGCATATAAATGTCTCAAATAATAAGTGTGGTAAGTTCATAGGCTAGAGATGGTATAAAGGAATATTGATGTTTCCCCCAAGATGGGAAAATAAGAATAGTGACACAACTCTTAATGGTTGGGAACACATGTAGATATGCAAAACACTAGAGAAACATATGCCCTTGATGTAGCATCTAATAGCATAAACACACATTGGTCCATGTAAGGGAATATGTCCCCAATGGTGATGAAGATGTCAACATATGACATGCAGCTACTAATTTGGAGAAAGATCCAGTTTACCTCTTAGAACATGGTTAGGTCATGCAAGTACACAATATGATAGGGAAGGCATAACTCATGATGCCCACCTAATTAGGTCATAAGAGTGCAATGGTGTAAGATGTAATCATGGAAGCTCATGTTAAAGCAATGGCCCCTGTATAGGAAATCCAATACAATAAGGTGAAAAAGTGTGTAATGGAAAAAAAATGTGATATCCCTAATGTAACTCATAACATGTATCAATGGAGGATCATAATAAATGTGTAATCATCCTAATAGATAAGCATGAAGGTGAAAAGTAAAAATATGTGTTGATGTGATAATCAAGGCATGTGTAATGGAGCTATTTGCCTCTAAATAGACAAAATAGTGTAATAAAGTTCATAAATTAAAAGAGATCATAAGAAAGATAATGATTAATAGATAATCACACCCAACATATAGCAAACAACAATAATCTCACTTGAAGTGCATGATTCTAATTATCTTTCACCAATTTTATGTCAAGTGTGGAAAGGTCAAATGCACTAGAGCCATGCTAGGAAGTGATGATTAATAAGCCAATCCACATGGGTTGATATTTGACTCAACTTTCTTTTCTATCATTTAGCTTATTTGGATTTGTGTGAAGGAAAAAATCTCTAATTCTATAATGTGTTCACTTGTCTATCATTGAAGGTGTCGAGCTCTTGCAAGCTATGTTATGTTCCTGATATGTACAATCATTAATGATGTCATGAATCGAAACATATAATAATGTAATCTCAATCTTGAGAAGTATTATATCCTTTTATTGTAAAGTGAAAAATGAGGTGTAAATCTAGTGGGGGTATCTATGCTATTTTGCTATGCCCATATAATGTGGAGACATGTTATGCATGTTGAGGGTATCATATTTATCAACTCTCTTTCTTAAAATTTGGTCAATTATTTTACTGGTGACCTTAGCCAAGCATTTGATCAATTTTTTTTATTCTTCTTGTGTGCCATATTCACA
This sequence comes from Sequoia sempervirens, assembly GCA_007258455.2. Lineage (NCBI taxonomy): Eukaryota > Viridiplantae > Streptophyta > Pinopsida > Cupressales > Cupressaceae > Sequoia > Sequoia sempervirens. The sequence goes on along the minus strand of VDFB02282396.1, from coordinate 14,856 downwards.
CCTAGTTAGTTAGGTTTGCATGGGGACATTTCTCATGTCTTGTATCATATGCATATGAGACTTTGTAAGGCACTTCTCACATGGACATGTGGATTTTTCACCCACCCCAACTACCTTCTTGTCTCACCTTTTCCTATATATACAATCGTATTTATGTAAATGTCTATTGTATCAATATTTAATAATATAGTGTTTCTTTCACATTTCTCTCTTGTGGAAGGTTCTTTGGTGTTGTGAAAAATATGCTCCTATAAAGTTCTTTTGGCAGCATCAACATGGTATCAAATTTTTGAATCAATAATTCTCCTTCTCTTTTTTGGGGTATATTGTCAAGCTTTTTATAAGTGTATCCTAACCCAAATTAGACCTTGTCATTGAGTCCAAAAGGCCTAAATATGTTAGGATCAACTATAAACTTGTTGAGGCTTTAGTTACTGTTTTTTGAAATCCCTTTTTAACATCATCTGTGGTCTATACAACCATTTGTACCATATCCATATAGTCTATGTCATCAATTTTCTGTAATATCTACACCCTTAACATATTGTCTACTACTAGATCTATGTCGTATTGGCAAGGTATGAAATTCCTTTGTAAAAGACAATTTAATTTTTTGATTAAATCATATAAATTTATTAAGGTATATAGGAATTGTCGACTCCCATACCCTCCAAATTTTTTATATTATACTATAGGGCACTCATTGGGCATGAGCACCTACAACACATTTTTTATCCACAAGGTAAACTACCAATCAAAGGGCATGTTTCAAAGTACACCACAATAGTAGTTAATAAATTTGCACACGGTACTTAATATATATGAGTTTCATTGCATGTTTTATTAGCCCCTATCTGGGCACAAAAACCTAGCATTTGATGCTAAGTTCTCTGGAAACACCACTACCTCCACCCACCACTACTAAAAACTCTACCCTTGTATTGTCATCCCTCCGCTCTATATATGGTGAACATCTCCACTAGTTTATGCTCTACCTAGCCTAGTGGTGCCACCCAAATAGTGACCAAGCACTATTTTTTCCCTCTCTAAGGTCCTAATTTTCATATGTGCATAAGTTCTACCCATAGCAATGAATCTTAATATTTTTTGAAATTCATAAGAAAATTCAAGGAATTTGATTTTAATTTATAATTTTCTATTTGGTAATACTTTTTTTGAAATTTATAAAAATCATCATGTGTGATAAATGGTTGATTTCAACTTTCTAATTGTAAATTTATGATTAAGTGCCACTTCTTTCTTTTAGAGGGGCGGGAGGCTATATTTGTTTCTTAATACATTATTGGGAGCACAATTTAAGTGTCCATTGTCTTTTTTCTTCATGTTTCTTATCCTAATGATAGAATTTGGGATTATTGATCTTCTAACTTCACATAATTATAACACATAATAATTAAATATTCAACTACTACTACCATATAAAGGATTTATGGAAAATAATACTAAAAAACCACTAAAATTTACTGAGGAGTAGTTTGAATTGTTTCATATAAAAGAAAACTTGATGAAGCCATGGGTTTGATTGGATTACATGTTTCAAATAGTCTATTATTTCATATCAAGAAGTATACAACACCAAAGAAAGTATGAGATAAGTTTAATGATATATTTGGTAGGATCCATGAAGTTAGATCATTGTAGTTAGGGGCTAGATTATCATCACTTATACTTGATGAACATCCCTCTATTAAGAATTCCTTTTCAAAGTTTAAGTTATTGTCACAATTGAAGAGCAATGGAAAGAAAAATAAATAAATGAAGTCTGATTATTTTTATTTTATCTAACTTAAAGGAGAATTTTCAAGTGTTATCCTCCACCTTTTATCCTACCATGGACCCCTAAGACCTAAATTTAAGATGCCCAACTTTGAGATTTTTAATAAACATCTTATTAGGGAACAAGCTAAACTTTTTTAATTAGACATTCTTCTTGGTTCTGAGATTCAAGCATTTCTAGCTCAATCTTCCAAATTCAAAGGTAGAAATAAGTAAAATCCTTAGGTAAAAACCACTTCAATATGTGTGTATACCTCCAAACCTTAAAAAAATCTAATCCAAAATCCACAAACCCTTCATCCTTCTCATTTCAATGTATCTTCCTCCAATACAAAGAAGAAAATTGAAACTTTTAGTTTTTTTGAAAAATTTGGACATGATGGAAGAGGCTAGAGGCATAGGAGGAATCCACACAACAATAATTTCTATATCCAAACCTTCTTTCCCTAGTAAAGTTTAAGCCCTTTATTCTCAAGCTTTACATGCATTATCATCTAGTTGGGTACTTCATTTAGGTGCTTCACACCATAAGACTCATTATATTAGCTTGTTCCAATATTTTAGTTTGGGACTCTTCGTAACTTATATTTTTGGTATCAATCACTATGCAAAGTATTAAATGGTTTCATCAATGATTTTTTCCTTGTTCCTAAGATTCATACTTACCTTCTCTCTATGTATCACAATTTTCATTATGGTGATGGGAATCCAAAAAAAAATCTCCCCATGACGTGGTCATTAGAGAGCTATAAGATCCAAATATTATGGTTTCTTTAGGGAGTGTGCATTATGGTTCCCCTTTGTATGTGTTTGATCGTTTTGAGCCTTCTTCAAGATCATCACTCATTTCACATGATGATTCTTTGAGAAAAATTTGGCATGAACAATTTGGGAATCTAAGTTCTATAAGTACTTGTGTCAACGACACAAAATTTGTCACTCGGTATTCCTAAGGTTTCTTGTACTAAGTGGGTTTGTTGAGGCTGTGTTTTTAGCAAACATTGTAAGGATTATTTTTCCTAAGTGTAAGCCCTCACATGTTAAGGCACCCCTTAAGTGGTACATAGTAGTGTCATTTCTAAATCTTTTTAGGGGCCAAGTATGTGCTCATATTCATTGGTGACTTATAAAAATGCACACAGGTATATTTTCTTACTTACAAAATTGAGGTCTTTGCTACTTTTAAAACCTTCGAATCATTTCTTAAGAAGTATTTTGGTCTTTCTATCAATAATATACATATATATAATGGGTGAATGCATGAATCAAAAATTCATGTATTTTTTGAAGAGAATGATGTTCAAGATTAGCACTTGTTTCCTTACACCACTTACTAGAATTATATTATTGAAAGAAATAATGGGATTTTGAGAAAGATATCTAATTGTATGATTCAATCCAAGGCAATCAATTGTTCCAACCAATTAGAATTGCATGCCCCACAAGACAATGAATAACATGACTCCCAAGGAGGTTTGAGCCCATGTTAGGCCTAATTTTTTCCTTCAAAGTATTTGGTGGTCAATATTATGTATTCATTCTAGATGGTCAACATAAGGCTATGGAAAATAAGATCCAACCATTAATTTTTATTAGTTACTATGAGGGTTTGAAGACCTACAAGTTGTTTTATCTTATTCCCCATGATGTTTATTTTAATGATATGCCTAGTTTGATGAGCACATCACCCGAATGGATGCTCCATCAATATCTTCTCCCTTACTACTCTCCATATCTCAAGGATTCTTTTCTTCTTGAGGATGTTGACGATGATCCTACTCCACCACCTCCTATTGCATGGACTTGGCCCCATTGATCCTAGAGTACTCTTAAGGAGGTTGTACCTTTGGTTGGTTACTCCACTAATTCTCATCATACTCATTCAAAAAAAATTTGTGTTAATATTTTGATTCATGTCATTTTAATTAATCCTCATAAGCTTTTAGATGCAACTAGTATACTGGAGTGGGACACTATTATTGTTGAGGAGTATCTTCCTTGATGAAAAATCATTCATTGGATCTTGTATCTCTTCCTAAGGGAATAAAATTATTTTGTTGTAAGGGGTCTACCTAAATAAATACACAATCTATGGTTCCATTAAGAAGTGTAAGGAACATCTTGTGTCTAAGGAATTTTTATAGGATGAGGGAATAGATTATTTTGATATCTTTACTATTCTAGCCAAAATGGATTATATTCATCTTAAACTTTCATTAGTTGCATTATAGGGATAATCAAACTATCATATGGATGTGAAGAATATATTTCTTTATGGTGATATGCACGATATCTATATGGAGCAATCTCTATATTCTCTATAAGATTCTTCACTTGTTTGTAGGTCTTGATGTTTTTATTTTATGTTCTCAAACAAGCTCCCCAAAATTTGCATGAAAAGTTGGACAATTGTTTGCATTTTTATTGTTACACTTGGTGGAACCCCTAAAAATTTTTGTGTTCCACTGACATTTGTTGCAAATTTTGGTTGTGTCCTGGTTTGGAATGTGTCTTAAGGATTAGGGTTTCAATCGTCTCATGTTCTAAGGTTTATGCATATGCCTTAAACCCTCTCAAAAACCCTAAATGTCAATCCCTTTGTAGGCATTCTAATTTGTTGTTGACTGGTGTTTACTTGTTCCCAATCTCTTAAGTCACATCTTATGCCATTGAGTCTATTTACTCACTGGCCCCTTTAGCCTAATGTTCCTAGATGTTGCTCGTTGAATCATTTTAAATATTATTTCATATTATATGGGTCACAAATCTTTTAATATTAACCAGCGTTCCTAAGTCCAGGCTTTAATATTTTGACATTTGTCTAATGTCTTGAATTTAAGTGTCCCCATCGCTCGTCAACCAAGTCGGGTCCCATTTTAAGTACTAACTTTGTCCAGTGTAGATTGAGGCTTTCATTTGTAGCGGTCTGATTAGTTGATTTAATCTTGACTGCTCCCCACTTCCCTGTTTGGTTTTAATTTCCATTAAAATATTCAAATGGGCTGGCAAGTTGATGCCACGTGTCCCATCAAGTCAACGGGCCCATCCTCCCTCAAAGGGAAACAAACACTGAGCTTTAAATGACTAAGATTGATATGAAACAGTCAGGGTTGATCATGATTGTTCCCCGCCAGCCCACGAGGAACCCACCTTCATCTCCTATCCCTCAACGAGGAAGCGGGGAGGTGACACTTGGCACGATTTGGACCGTCAATGGAACTATAGGGAGGAATGAAATATTTTGGAAATATTTTAGCATAAGATTGGAAGGAATTAATACCCATGCTAATAAAAGGATTTTTTAAGTATATGGTTTAAAAGTGAACATGATGTTTTAATCTAGGTCGTTCGTCAAGTCTAGAGGTTATGCACTAAGGTGGAAGGCTTGAGATGTAAAGAGTACATAGGTTGAAGGTGCCAGATTTAATTTGAGCCACTCCCCACCTCCCCATTGTTGAAAGATGCACGTGGGTTAAACCCAACAGGGAAGCAGGGAGGCTGACACGTAGCCATTTCCATGGCTTATGGAGATGGTGGAGCCCATGGGGTGACTTGTAGGCTAATCCACATGGCATGTTTTGGTTGGTCGATGGAAATGGTAGTCTATAGTCAAAATTTTCAAACTTGTTTGACTGGATCTTGTTAGTTCATCGAGCCATCTCACTACATAATCAACAACTAAAATTCAAAGTTGAGATTAAGGTCAAGTGAGTCGTTTTGGTTCGTGCGAGCAAACAATAATGGCCGATATGATGTTGAACTACCAAATTAATCTATCATAAAGCCATAAAAACTTGCTTTAAAGCACAATTACAAATTGATAAAGCATTCAACACATCGAATGAGTTCTTGCTACAATTCTCAAGATCATTCCACAACCAAAATTAGAGTTTTCAAAGTGACTATAAACCAGTAAGTGAAATTGATACTTAGCTTTGCAATTATCTTAAAATTTGCTAAATTTTGCTTGCTCTATCGTTCTATCAATAAGGTTTCTAGTCTGCTTGCTTTTCTTTTAAGGTTTGATGTTCAATTTGAACAATTAGCTTGTTTAAGTCTTGTTATTGCCCTACGTCAAATCCATCCCTAGTTGTAAGCTTACGATTTTTTGAGAAGTGAACCCTAGTTTTCACAAACCCTATAACTATGGCATCTAAAGTCAAAGCATTTACATCAAAAGACCAACCTTCTCAATCTAAACCTCTAGTTAGACCTCTAGTTCAGGATTTGACTAACCAACTAAAACCCTCCACATCTAAGAAGCCCAAGGGTCAACTGTTGTTTCGAGGTACAAAAAGTATAGATGGGCTTATTGATAAACAATGCATTATTAAAGATGCCTTAGTACCATACACTGGGTGGGCACAATTTAACTATTGGTTTGACAACCAAAAATGTGGCATCTCTATTGGCAACCCCTGGAGATTTGACATGGGGAAAGTGGTAGTGCCAAATGTATATATGGATGTTGACCTATTAAGGGCAATAGCAACAAATTATGACCAAATCTCTAGAATTATAAGAACATATGATGGAATTGAAATGGTTAAGGTTACTAGGGATGAGATTGCAAAGGTCTTCAATTTGATTGAGTGGAGTGAGGATATGGTAAAATTTGATACAAAATCACTCAGGGCAGAACATGAGAAGGTGAGACATACCTTCAAAATCTCAGTATTGTAGCATTTCTTAGCATCTGTTAAGGGTCAAGGGAAAATTGTTCTAGGAAAATTATATATAGAATCATTCCCCATCAATTATTTTGTTACATATTTCTGGAGGACTTTCTATTCTTTGTGCCAAATCATAGGTTATGATCCATCTACATGCATGCCCATGGTTGAAATGTATATGGTTGCACACATTCAACACCCTACATGCAATACACTCTATGATTTTGGGTCATACCTAGCTGAAAAGATTCATGAGGGCCTGGTTGCACTCAAGAAGGGTGAATATCGAGTGAGATTCTACTGGTACTCTCTGTTCATGCATATTTTTTTGTTTAAGGGAGCTACATACTTTGGGAAGGATATGACATTGGACAAAAAGGAAAGTGATATGGATCAACCTGTCCAATGCTAGACAATACTCCTTGATAAGAATGACAAAGAATCCAACTTTGTAGTGTTTCAGAATATTTTTGCCTCCAAGTTGAGGAGAGTTTTGATCTTGAACATGCCAAGAATTCTTGTAGCTTTACATGAATTTTTGAGGCCTAAAGATAGGAGGCTTGAGCTAAATATTGACCACAACTAGGGAGATGTTATCCCATATCCTAGCTACACAATTCTAAGGGTGTATGGCATAAAGGTTGCACCTCACATACTGCCAAGAGATGTGCCACTGAGAGTTGGTTTCTTAGAGGTAATGTGGAAATTAAGAGATGTTGAAGATAACCATTTAAAGGATTAGGGTGAGGGAACCTTTTTCCGCACATACACTTGTTTCTCTAATTTTTTCACGAGGAAGGGAGGATGGAGTAAGCTTCTAGATGTACTTAAACCATTTAGAATGAAGAGGGTGAGAGCAAGAAACCATTATCCTGAGGGATTCATGGCATGGTTGAAGGCCAAAATCAGAAGCTCCAAGTTTGTCCATAATTTTTATTTTTCGGAAGATGTAATAAGGAATATTTTTTATTTCCAAAAACAACACAACAAAAAGATGAAATGGATTGCTATTCAATAAATTGGAGAGGGAGATGCAATCTAAAAATCCACAATTCATATTTCTTGGAAACATAAAGGATGAAATGTAAAGAATTGAATATGTTTTTCAAAATTTTGAACAGGTAGTTGGACAATTGAAAGGAGAAAGGCTAGTCAAAGACAAGGGGAAGGTTGTTGTAGTAGAGGAACTAGGTGAAGGGGAAACCCCTGCAATGGAAGAAAGACCAACCTCTCAGCCCCTAAAGAAAGTAATTATTTTCAAAAGAAGGAAGGACAAAGTGAAGGAAAAGGAAATAGTGACTACCTCTTCTCAACAAGAGGAACCAAAAATACCTTCACCAGTGCATGAAATTCCACCACTGTCTCCCCCAAGGTCAACTATTCCTATGATTGTTGACATTGAATCACCACCAAGGCAATCATCACTACTAAGGCAACCACCTCCTAATAGACAAAGGGTTGAATCAAGTGGCCTAGTGGATTATGATGAGGATTTTAATGATGAGTTATTGTTACTAAAGAAGAGATACAACAGGGTATGTCTTCTCCCCCCAGGGAGATGGTACCACAAAAACTTAGTATTAGATTGAGAAAGGTAGACCTCATAGGCATGAACAACACTGATGATGTCAGAGAAGATGCTTGTAAATAGTTAATGGATGATGACTCATTTGTCAAGTCCTCAACATTTATGGAATTTTCTTGGAGAGCAAAGAAGGGAAAATATATTAATAATATTGCAAATAAAAGGAGCTTACACCTAGAGTTTCTTGATTAAGATATTTCGGCCCAAGTCATGAAGGAAATGAAAGACAAATTCCAAGGAATAACTACAAAAGAGGGCAGAGAATTAGTCAAAAAGAGTGGTCTTCTTCTGCTACCAGAATGGGACCTAGCCTCTACCATAGCATTTGACACAGTAAGGAGGTATGATAGGCCTTTGTATAATTCTGAGGAGGAAGCAACAATTTCCTTGCAGGGATTTGCGTTTAGTGAGCAATGGGACACATTGGCAATTTGGGCCCTAGCTCCAAACATAAAAAAGCCAGAAGTTGCAAAGCCATTTGTAGACTACAGAGGGGGCCTAATTATAAAGAGAGTATCTGATACTTTTGTCATTGAAGCTACCACTATGTCAGTGAACATTGCTTAATTCACAAAGGCAACTGTGGAATCAGTCACAACAAAAAAGGAAAAATTTAGGAAAAATGTATAATGATTTATTGATTGAATATAGTAAAGGCCAACAAAAGATAATGGAATTACAAACTGAAATGGCATTATTAAAAGAGAAAATGCAAAATATGCAATCCAATGGGCCAATACAAATAGATTTTGCTTCTCTTGCCTCACCACAAACACAAACACCTTCTGCCCCTGCTCCTCCCACAGATACTTCAATGGAAATTGTGCCTTACAACATGGGGAATGTGCCCATCTTGGTTGAAGAGCCAAGTACATCAGAGGCACATCAAGTAGAATAAATCATCAAAGAAGATCTGCTTGAGAAAGTTGAAGACCTATGAAGAGAGGTTTACCCAACATGATAGGATGATCTTGGTTAGCAATTTAAAGATTGTGACTGTAGTATTAGAACATTAAAACACGGGAATCGATAAGAGGTTGATTATAATTCATGCTAATTATTCTTCCATGTTTGATTCTATTAAGAATTTTGATAGAGATAAGGAAGTGGCAATACCACTTATGGAAAAATGGATCCCTAGACTTCAAGATTTAAGGTTAATGGCTGTGGGATCCAAGCATGATGTGAACAAGCCTGATAACATCCAACCAACCCTTAGATTGGTAAATGGAATGCAAGAATTCCAAGGAAAGATTGAGCCTTTGGTGGCAAAGATAAGGGAATTGGTTAAAGGGTTTGAGGAGATGAATTTTGGTCTCCTTCCTAACGTTTTGAAGGAGAATGGTGAAATCAAATGTTTGCAAGATTGGAAAGGACAAGAAAGTGATATAATTGCAAAGCAAGCAACCCTAATCTATGAAGGACTGATATGAGAATGCTAAAGAATAATATGGATATGCTCACCCAGGCAGGAATTGCCTTGGAGGAGTTTGATAAAGAAGCTAACCAGGTTGTTACCAAGTATGCTCCATATAGAGCAAAGGCTAATAGTGTTATTGCATTCAACTGGCCCTCAGAAGAGGAGTTTCAATCATGGAAGGACAAATATCTCGATGTCTTGGAGGATTAGGTAGCTATTGTGGGGGATGGTCAATACAATTTTGGTCTCAAGTCTACAACAATGAAGAGTAACATATGGGAGAATACAATACATGGCCTAGAACCAATACAAATTAGGCCTTTGATAAAGTAATATCAAAATATTGTATTCTCTCCAAGTTTAAAATTGTTGACAAGGATGCAAACGTGGATGTAAGTTGCCCCTTTTCTCTCTCTTCATTTCATGCTTTTCTTTTTTTAAGCTTGGTGTATGTGGATATATTTTGAGAGAAAGTGGATATATTGCTACAACAAATAAAAGGTGGATTTTGGAAGGTGGGATAGGATATTCATTGACAAATGTAAATGTTTTTTGTCCCATGTGATATTTCCCTCCATTTGAATTACAAATATAACTACATTGGGGAATATATGTTCTACCAGTCAAATAGGAATTGGACATGTGTACATTTTGGCCCGAAACTTGTTTTCTCCTTCATTTGTATAAGAAGGAATTCACGGCCAGATGTATAGGTTGGTTGTTGATTGATCACAAAGAAAATTTTGTAATGAGAATATAGAGAAAAATTTAGAGTTTTTGTCTTAGGTCTTGAGTCTAGTTGATATGCATATGTAATTTTCAATAAAATTAGTAGCAGCTTAATAGAAAATGGTGCAAATTCAAAGCCATTTCTCTCCTAGTGTACTCATTTCATGAACTATTAATAAAATTATCAATGGTTTTTTTGTTAATCTTCATTGATTTCCAATGGATGTGTGGTTTTTTCCTTGTTTTTAATTCAAAGAATTAATGAAATTGCTTGGATGAAGCTATAGGTTCATGTATTTTGAGTATAAGGATCTTTATAAGAAGTTATGGTTTGGGATATAATGTTGTGATGATGTAATGCAATGTTTTCAAAGCTTTATGTTGCTATGTATTAATCTATTGTCAAATTATATATGTGTTGAGATTGACTTTGTTTCCTAGGTTAAGGCACTGATCTAAGTTTTGTATTCATGATGCATCTTCTTGGTCGTTTAACAACAAATCAAATTTATAAATACACTTTCAAATGAATTGCAATTGTTATTATTTCATGTTAAGTTCTTTCATTCTCATGCTCTAAATGTGAGTGTTGTAAAGGAGTAGCTAGCTTTTGGAAATATTCCATTTATTGAGCCATTATATGACAATTCATCTATTATTTACAATGTATCTATTCATTGAGTGTATAAGTTTTTAGGTACATTATGGGATCACCCTCTCAAGTTTACAGAGCCCAAAGTGCAGGAGGAAAGCATTGTTGCTTTCACTTGTTCATTGGCCAATCCCTCCAAGTTGCTAAGGGTTGGAATTGGCAATTCCAAAGGCTTCTTTGAAGATTAGCTTGGTTCTTAAAAAAAACTAACAGATTGGCGACTTTACTAGGGAGATTTGTGAAATTGTTCATGTCCTAGTATGCTTTTTCCAAGCATTGCAATTAGAGTCATATACATTTTAAATCAGGTGTAAAATTTTGTAAATATTTGTAGAATTGTCCCGCCATTTATCATCCTAAGGTCATTTTCACAAAATCCTGTCAAGACCTTGTGTGTCCTTGCAAATCTTCCACCTAGAGTGTTAAGGGTTAGCTTAGGAGTTGTCTGTGTTTGAAAATACTTGTAATTCTTTGAAGATTCGCATAAGTCACATCATTATTTACAATTCCCAATTATTTTGGGTGGTGACTCTAAAGTCTATGCACCAGTGTGCATTATTTGAAGAAATTAAGAAGCTATTGAAGAAGAAGAATTACAAAAGAAAGATGAGAAAGACCAAAGCTCACATGAAGAAGCATCTAGAAGAAAAGCTAGAAGGTGAACTTCAAAAGACCCCTAAGTAGTCATGGATACAAAAGGACACAAATAAAAGTAAGTCTACTCCACATCCTATCCCTAAAAATCAAATTCCTTCAAGAAATTCTAGTAGTCATGAAAGCCAACAGAATTTGTTAGGGTTAGATTTCAAAGATGAAGAAGATTTCATAGATAAGAATGTGGTAAATATCTATAAATCTAAACCCAGGCAATCAATAAGTAGAAGTAGGAGTCATCGTAATAATGTTGCTACTACTAATGTTGTTGTTGTTGGTGGCATTCTCCCTCTTACATCCAATGTATATTCTCCTTTACCACCTAACCTGCTAACTGGATCCAATGATGATGCCTAGAACCTAATAGATCTGGAAGAATCTTCTGGTTTAGAAATCACTCTCCCAGATCTCGAGGAAGTTTTCGGAGACATTAGTGCTCTCAGAAGAGATGTTCAGATCCAGGATGAAATAAGGAGGAATAATGAAAAGGAAAGAGAGGAGATAATTAGGAATGCCTTGAATGAGAGAGAGACATTAATAAGACAACTCGAATAGATGAGACTCATAAATTAGGTTGAACCTGAACCAATTACCACAGGTTCTATTGGGTCTGAAATTTTTGACAAGAAGATTTAGCCTAACCCTGTAAAAGATGTCAATTCCATTGCCCGAACCAAGCCTGCAGTCACTAGTAATGTTGCTCCACACCCTACTAAAAATGTGTCCAACCCACCAGCTGATAATGGAAAGCAACCTATAAAGAACTTGGTTATTAATGAAAAATCCACATTTGAAAAGCCTCCCATACCCCCTAAATCAAAGTTTGTTGTAGATCAATTAATGAAGGAGAATGAGGCTCTAAAAAAGGAATTAGGAAAGATGGAGATTATGGAAACTAATGTTGAGATGAAGAGAAAGCTTGATTTATTAAAGACTTCATGCTCAACAGATGGTGCCATAGCATCCAGTTCTCAAGACCCTTCTCATTCCATAGTAAAGCCTACAACCTCAATTGATGGGAATACTTTTGGCCGTATAGATCGATCCACCCACAATTCAAAATATTTGAACATTGAAAGTAGTAATGATTACATTCACAATTAATTTACTAATAGAAATGTGGATCACAAGAGAGGAGGTGGAGAAGCTAATAGAGGTAATGAGGACAAAGATAAGCAATTTCATAGGCAACCTATACAGTTGGAAATGTATAGGCAGTTATGCTTTGATGGGATTCTTGGATGCCCAAATCCCATTGACAATGATAGTAGGGCTGTGTTGAGAAATTTTACTCAAAATAACGCAATATCCAAGGAGGATCACTTAAGGGTTTTCATAAGTATGTTAGATGATTATGAAGTAGAGCATGAGGATGTGGTCATGAAATTGTTCATGCAATCTTTAACAAAGGATGCCAGGGATTGGTACAGAGGTTTACCAAATGGTAGCATTGGTTCATGGGACAAATTTAAGATAGTTTTTAGAGAAAAATATGGGGATAAAACTAACCCCAATTTTATGCTCAAAAAATTCAATAACATCACCAAAGGAAAAAATGAGATGGTGTATAATTTTAATACCAGATTCCAAAAGGCTATGAATAGATTACCATAAAACTTGAGGTTGAATGATCCAGTATGCCTAGTTACTTATTATAATGCATTTGATGCTAAGATGGCTTACCACCTGAGAGACAAAGACCCTCAAACTTTGAGGGATGCTTTCAAATTTTCTTTGCACATTGAAAGTAATAGAAGAGCTTCAGGTAAGGTGGGAAGAAGAGATGATGTCAAAATTTTGAAGAATCCCAAGGATAAACAAGAAAAGGCCTTTGGCTCAAATCCTACTTATGATGAGAGATGGGATAATGTGATGAATACCCTCAAGGACATCAAATATATTATGGCCAAAAATGAAAAGGGGCTTGGAAATAACAATCAACAGTTCTAGAAGAATGAAAAGTCCCCGAGGCTCCAAGATTACCCTTACAAAAACAATCGGCAAAATGGAAATCCAATCCCAAATAATCAGAAAGGTAAACAAGATCAGGTCACACCTAATCCTTTGCAAAATCATTCTTAAAATTTCACAGATGAAACTCCTTAGTTCTTGGTTTGTTAGTTGCCACACTCTCCTCACCAATGCGCAATTGCACAATTAGTGGAAGTTGAAGAAGGTGTACTAGAAGACTACGATCAATCTCATGATGATGATGTTTAAGTCAATATGATCATGAGTAGGTTTGATTGTATTGATAATGAATGCTTATCTAATGTAGAGTCTCATGAACTTGATGTGGATGGCCAAAGACAAAGAGAAAATGCATATCACTGGCAAGTTCTCTCTGACGAAGAAAATGATAATGACCATTAAGTGTGTGTGTTGGAAACAACTAAAGATGATGTGTCTTTAAGGAGACCTTCAGATGAAGAAATTGCAAGGTTAATAGTAGCCTTGGCCACATAGGCAAGAGGCTCCTATCATCTAAGAAATAGAACGGTGGGTGGTGACCAAGGCAAGGATGCTAGCCTCTTCATCAAAGAGCAAAAGGCAAAAGGCAAGGAACCAAAAGTTGATAGTAAAGTGGATGGGGCTAAAGCCAAGGAAGGTGAGGGAGACAAAATTTGGGAAAAGAAGGATAAGAAACCAAAGGTTGATGGAGAATTCAATTCTCCTCATGTGAAGGTGAAAACAAAAAAGAAAAATTTTGAGCCTAAGAAGAAGGACGCCAAGCCTAAAATTGAAACAAAAGGTGAGCAACAAAAGGAGAGAAAAACTAAACAAGGTATGATTCTAATTGATCTACCTAAATATACCCTTGTTGATATGTTTCAATTACTTTCAAAAGTCAATTTTTTTGTTCCTTTGCTTGAAATGATGGTAATTGATGAGCATAAATAAAAGGCAATAACCCTTATCAATGGTGCTACTACAACCTGTAATGAATTATGGTGTCTACTCCACCCAAAGTGAGTGGGAAAGAAAAGAAAGAAAATGAGGTTGAGGGAGAAATCACTAAAATCCCTCACATTTATCTAGGAAATAACCGCCTATCTTGGAAATATAGATCCATTTTTTGTAACTCTGATTGTAGATGGAAAATTATTGATGAACTATATGATTGATTCAGGAGCATCTAATAACATTATGCTAGCTAAGATCATGGAGGAAATGGAATTGAAAATTGGTAGTACCCATGGAAAATACTATGTTATGGATTCTAGGGAAGTCCTTGTGATTGGTGTGATAAATGAACTCCCATATAGACTAGTTGCACTTCCAGAAAAGGAATTTAAAATGAGTGTGGTAGTGGTGGACATTCCACCAAACTATGGAATGTTGCTAT
>VDFB02282395.1:0-60478 GCA_007258455.2 Sequoia sempervirens | reverse complement strand
TTTAATTTATTTGTTTGTTATTTAATCACTTTTGGTATCTCTACGCTTCGCTTTGACGAGATAGAGATATTGGCATTACTGCTAGTTGTTTGTTTCAAGTTATCAAGAATTCTGAACTTTCAACGGTGAAGCATTGTAAACATCTTCTCTGAAAAAAGAGAGAAGTATGAATGTAACACACCCCCCCACTCCGTAGTTTTTGTATACATTTTGTAATTATCTGTTTGATTTACTATCGCTTCTGTTAGCAGTAAGAAGGGCGCCTCCCCTTTCCGAGAGGAGAGATTCACATCTCACATAGCTGTGGCTGAAGTTCAAGTTGTGTAATCTATCGAAAGCTGATTACATAATTTTCACCCAACACGATCATCATCCATGGAAAAAACTATATTCAAGAAAGAAAATTTTTGTTCATTAGAGGTTGGTGCCTCTCAATAGAAGAGATTGGTGTCTTTTGCTAAGTTGGTGATTAGTAGCGAGAATTGGTGTCTCCGATGGGATGATGCCTGCAAAATATTTGTACGAGAATTTTATTTTTATGACTGGATTTGGACAGTAGATCCAAGCAGTCTTTCTCCGTGGTTTTCTCCCAAAAGGATTTCCACGTAAATCTTGTATCTCTTAGTTGGTAGCTCTTGTGTGATTGCTATTTTCATGGTTGTTAGATATTAAATAAGTAAAAGTTTATATTATGCCGATTCACCCCCCTCTCAGTATAAGTGTGTGTGCTCATCAATCTTGGTGTGGTGAAATTATTTTGGAATAATTCTATTTGTGATGTCTAAGTCTTTTTGGGTTGTAGATATTGTCTTCTGATTATAATGTATTAAGTGTTTGGTTTTGCAGAGTGATGTGGTAATGTTATGACCTGTCTTTTGTCCTTCTATATACCAAGCAATTTGATGTTTATTATTTCCAATGGATTGTTTCAGTTTATGAATTCTTACATTTAATTGTGCATCATTAGC
Organism: Sequoia sempervirens; assembly: GCA_007258455.2. Lineage (NCBI taxonomy): Eukaryota > Viridiplantae > Streptophyta > Pinopsida > Cupressales > Cupressaceae > Sequoia > Sequoia sempervirens. The sequence continues at coordinate 59,510 of VDFB02282395.1, read as the reverse complement.
AATAGTTTTTTTAAAAGGCGAGAGATCACCTATGGTAAAATATATTAATAATAGAAAACACAGTAAATTACATAAAATCATAATCACAAGAGAGCCAAGTCCTCAAGTAGGAAATTAAATATTTAGAATCATAAAAGCAAAGAGGACAAACTGAAAGTACAAATTATAGAGAGACAGCAAAGAAAAAAGCAGAAGCATTAACAATTGGCAAAGGAGACACTAGTTCCAAAGTGGGCATGGAGGCAAGAGAAATAGCAGGGGGTTGAGGAGTAGCATGCCTATACAAGAATATGAGCATTATGAAGACCTGTAAGACATCGACTAACAGATCCTCCCGCAAGTGGGCACTGTGTGCATGCAAGGCATGCATGAAGACGATTGTGAAGTTGCTAGTCAGATTGATCCTTAGAGCATTTGTAAGCGCAAGAGGATTCCTCACATTCTTTTAACATTGATGGGGGAATAAACCCCAACAAAGAATCAGCCATTTTTTGGTCATAAGAAGCAACAGCTTGACTATAAACAACTGACGAGAGAAGATAATCTTGAATGTACCCATATGCTAGCAGATCTAGAAAGTCTGAATCCTGCACCAAGTCCACATAGTTTGATAGGAAGCATGAGACTACATTGGAATAGTAGAGCACCCTAGTGGCCCCATTCGACATGAGGGCAGTCCACAGAAAAGATGTGTACCAACAGGGTGGAATTAATTGGGCCTAGGATGGGTAGTCCCCATTTTTTCAGTGGCATTTAGGTACACCTATTCCTTGTCATCTCACACATTCGATAGGATGCAGAGATGAAGAGGTGAAATACGAATGTTGAAGCAATGAGAGACCATAAATGCGAAGATACCCATGATTAGCCAAACAGCAGGATTAAAGAGACAATTATCAATTGCAATAGCTTTGTTGGATGTATTTATTTGTTAAAAAGAAAATCATTAAATTATATTTGTAAAAAATATCTTTTACATATGCTTCCAAGCTATGATTATTGAAAGGGAAAACTATAACAAAAGGATACAACCTTCTAGAGTGATATTTTTTTCCAGCATAATTTGCAGGGCTCTGTAAACAAAACACACAATATTGTTTGAAACAATTGGAATTTTTCAAATAGTGATATCAGCTATCTTTGAAGTCATTTGTTGTAAAAGCTCTTGAAGAATGAGCTTGTCATCCGTTGTATATTTCTCCAATTGCATTTGTTGATGATGCAAGTAAATATATTGATAATGTTACATCCCATTTTTCATAACCCTCTAGACTGTGATACTTTATTATGCATTTCAATTTTGGACTTAAAAATATGAATCTTGATCAATTCAGGTATGCTGGTTAATTATTATATTTGGAGGATATATTCTGTGAAATGATGATATTATGCTTGTAATGATCATGTCAAATGAAAACATGATTTTATGCTTTATATTTTAAGTGAATTAAGTTGATATGATTACATTTATTATGATATCGGACTAACTACTCTCACAGGTTAATGAGGTGGATGCAAGAAAGTGTCTTCCCCTCCAAGGATGAGAAGGAGAGTATCACCAGAGAGAGGGATGCAAATCCGAGAGAAAAGCTATGGTCACCAGGGATCCGAGAACACTCACACTCATTCACTAATAGTAGTTTCCTATGCTTGCAATGTTGTTTCATGTCTTACTCTTTGTGAAATTAGTTGCTGTTCATTTTGTGAATCTGCATTTCTTGACCTGCGTGAAAAATGTGCTCTGTATATGTTGATCAGGTTGTCTTCAAGTGACAATTGATGTTTTACTGTTATGTCTTTCTGAGATAAATTTTAGTATTCCGAATTATTCATTACTCAATTATGATACTCTTGTAGCATGAGCGATAAAATAATTGTTTATGATTATAAGAATGTAATTGCAAATACATTCATATATATGTATGTAAATATATGTACATATGAATATATATATGTGAGTTAAAGTATATTTGTACATACAAATATATGCTTAAATATAGATACGTAGAAATTGATATGAATATATATATTTATTCTTAGCCGATCAAATTAAGCACAAACTAAACTTCGAATGACAGCTAAGATGGTGGAGTTAATAGCCAACACATGGAATTAATGTGGAGTTTTCCAAAGGCATTAATGGTGAGTTGAGTGGGAGAGAATTCTAGACTTCCTACGAAGAGTGAAAGTGATGGAGCAAAGTAGTGGAGAAGGGCAGCGAGGAAAAATTGAATGTGGCTTTACGTGCAGAAAATGTAGGAAATGGCGGGAGAACGAAGGGGGATTAAGAGAGCAGAGGAAAAAGGTCTGAAGGGCATGAAGGATAGAAAAAGTGAAAACTTTTGTATTTATGTGTTAGCAAGAGTTCAATAAGTAACCTGTACCCTTCTGTTTTGTGTGGGTTTTTGAATTCACAAAGTTTTGATAAGGCATTTATAATTGAACCCATGCAATGTTTAGTGCAATTTTTGTCTTGTAGTGGTCTTTGGAAGTCATATTTGATTACATAGATTGTGTTTTCTGATTAAAGCTATGGTTTTGTCTTTTATGGCAAACCCGTGTTGCCAAAGATATGGCTTCGTTAACCATGTGATTTTCTTTGATGTTAGGGTTCCCTACCCGTAAAACCCCTTGAAAAAACATAAAGTTTTCAAAATATTCTTCCTCTCTGTGTATTAAAACTCTAAGATTTCTATTGACCAGTAAAAATTTAAAATATCCTGTGTATCTATATTCTATGGGAGGAAAGTCATTGCTTAGTCCTTTATAGTGGAGATGGGTAGAATGTTTTGTTTAAAATTAATATTATTGATTTGGCCTCTCGACTATAGTTATGCCTATGTTTGAGGATGTAATGAACACAAAAGTTATAAATTTTTTTAGTCTTTTAGCTAAACACTTTTACGTAAATACATTGACACTGGCTTGATATAATCTCTGGAGTATTCAAACACTGTCGATTTAGTTTGGCCACCAAGTCTTGTTCCCTACAGATCAAAAGTTTCTTTGAGAATTATCATTATTATGCCAATGTCAATTCCGCAGCTGTCTATCCCTATATGAAGAGAGAATTCAATACCAATTAATTGGCCTTGTTATCTCTATTTTAAACAGTAAGGTAATGCCTTAAACCTATCGGTCTCCTTAATTCTATGTAAACAGAGACATCCATGTATAGAGCCGGTCTTCTTTCTAGCCTTGTGACAACAGAGATAACTAATATAAAGTTATCAGCCTTTCAATCAGACTCTGTCAACATGACTTAAATAGAAGTTTATATTTTTGACCTATCTTTGTGAATTTAGCCTTTCAGCCTATTTATGTGGTTATTGTCTAAGAGTTTAAAAACCCATTACAGGTTGGTAATCTGCGATAAAAATGACCATACTCTTGACCTTGAAAGTGATCAAGAGTATTGTTTTCATAGACACCAATAATGCTATCTTGTTCAGGAATGTACTGAATTGTTATCAAAGATGCTTACTATTTTAAGGCAACGAGATTTCAATCTTAAGGTATTGATGTCAACTAAAACACATTGTTCAATGTCTGTTAACCATAATTAAAACAGAGAGATGGCAAATATTGTTATAAGCAGATAAACATGCCCGAAGTAGACATGGTATATGATTATATGTACAATTATGTTATTTAAAGGGTTTCACTCTTGTGGAAATATTAGAAGGATTATTTAATGAATGTGTGTAATCTTATATACATATGTATATATATACATATGTACACACACACACATAAATTCATATTTGTATGTGAACATAACAGAACCAGTTGTACATGTTATCTTGAACGAGATTCTAATTAGTCATGTGTCTCATATGACAACAGAACATTGTATTGTGAGCATGTTTGCTTATTAAACGATAATATAATCGTGTGCGAATACACACACACATATATATGTACACTTGCACTTCTATCAAAAGGTTACTCAAATCTCAGAAAATTGTGTTTAATTATGTAAATTATAATTACTGAACAATTTGAGATATTCAAAATGCACATATTAGTTTATAATATCTGAATACTGTTATGTGGAATCTAGTTGTCAATATCCAGTTTGAGAAAGAGGTGTGTGAACATAACGACCACATAGGATTACATGTTATGATGTTTTTACAAACTTTGGCCAAAGTACTGCAAAATCACTGCTTGCATTGTCAATTCACCATGTCTAAAGCTGCAATTTAATCAGATGTATCATGCATAGCTAAAAAGTATCTAGAAGTTGCTTGATAGATTAATTGCATTAGTACACAACACTAGTTCTCAGATGGCAAGATGACCTTGGAGTTTCTCTGGATCAGCTACTCTCGAGAAGGGTAGGGCCACTTCCAGTTGGAAGGTGTATGGGGGACTGCTGGTTTGTGGTTGGAGGAAAAGCACTCGGGTGATACTCTCCCTCTTGCAGTTGATTGCCAAAGACTTGGATTATCAAAGATAGCTTTAATGATTCCTCTTGTTATTGTATTATTGATGTATTATCTTCATCCAAATGAGACAACATATGTAATTATGTTTATGTACTGTGAAAAAGACTTATTGAAATGTAAATATGACTTTTGTACTATGGAAAATTGATTTTAACCTTAAGTAATATGATGCGGAAAGTTGATCAAAGTTATTATTCTTCAATGTTTATGATTACCTTATTTAGTTTATATTGTGTTATTACATTTGCTTTGAAAATGAAATTGTGCAAGTTAAGCATTCAAAAAAAAAGAATAAAGGAAATTATTATGATGTTTTGAACTAATGAACTAGGAAGGTTCATTTCAGATAACTTGTCTCCACCAAATTTTGGTCAGCTCAAATATATACAAGCAGAATTGGTAAACTTGTAGTATTGTAGAAGACACCACCTACTTGATCATTGTATTGTGCTTTATCGTAATTTTTAAAATGTAAATCTAGGAGTCATCTTGTAACGAACACCTTCTAGTTTACACTATGTGATAGCTACCAAAGGTTGGCCAATAGAACAACCTCTCGGCCACCATCGAGGCCCTATGGTTTGTAATCTATGCTAGTTATCAATGGTATTTCACAACCATTGAAAACAAAACTTCTGCTCAAGGTATTATATTATCTTCCTGAGTTCTCCAAGTGCAATGATTTAATGGTTCTCATTAGACTTGGCAAATTTCGACACCTAGAGGACAACTAGGCAAGCACACCAAACTAGAATAGAAGCACTTGTTAAGAGTATGGTTATTTTCCAAGTTTCTAGTAGAAAAATAATAGTGCTTTGAAATTTCAGGTAAAAACGATCTCGATGATACACAATAGCATCCTATGGCCATCATTTCATGTTCCTGAAAAGAAACTAGGAAATCAATAACATATAAAAAAAACATCATTGAAATATTTGGACAAATGTCCTTAATCTCAATGAACTTCAATAACTATTTAATGGTGGAGGGATAGATTACTAGGTATGGGTACATACCTCTACTACCTAAGATGAGTACAAAGACACCTCGTAACATTTCTCAGCATCCATTCAATTGCTTAGAAAAATGAAAATTAAAAAAAAAAGCAAGAGGTTTTCCTTAAGCCCTAAAAGGACATTACCCCACACTATTAAGAACCAAAAAAATAAAATATAGGTGGCAAAAGATAATAACTTGATTGCAGGTTCTTCTCCAAGCACCTACAGAACAGCAAAAAATTGCAATTTGACTATCTGTTTGAAATTTCAAAATTGTGGCCAGTTTCAGTGGTATAACAATTATTTGCTCATTGTAAGTTGTAGATATACAACATCAACTAAGACTAAATTATGTTTATTTGTTGGCTTATTAATCATTTACTTATAAACATAAGGTAATAATCCTATTAAAATGGATGTGGTATTTTAACAATAAGATGTCTATGACTACATGTCATGACTTTTGATTATATATATTCTTATATTCACTGTCGTAAGCCATGTGAAATTAGGATGTCTTAACTGTTTTGGATAGCATTCTATACATGATTGATCATGATATTGTCCATCTTGGTTACGTAGATACCAAGCTAGTGGAATACAATACATATAAAAATTAATATATATATACATAATAAGTATGAAATACCCTTAATGATACATCAAAGAAGTTCAGATCAAAGTTTAGAGCAGGAGGCTCTCTAAATGTCTTATTTTTTCACATTGATAGATCTTTATAATAAACTTTTAAGGATGACATTCTCGGTCTCTTGTAGAACATTATTGATAAAAATTCACTCTACCTTTGTAGATTGAGTATATGTGCTTATGCCCTCAAATTAAGATTTCAATATTTAAGGACCTCTTGAACAAAAGAATACATATGAAATAGTTCATAGGTTTTCTTCATCTATAAATTCACTTGAACCTACCAAGCACTAGCTCAAACCCATATAAGTCCAATCTGATCTTGGCCTATAGGCATCAATACCAATTAGTGTAACAAGACTCGCCTAGACTCGCTAAAACTCGGCGAGTCCGAGACGAGTCAAGCTCGCCAAGTCTGAGGGACCCAAACTCAAACTCGACCGAGTTTTTGGCAAACTCGCAGAGTCCAAAGACTCGCCAAACTCGCCGAGTTTGGGCGAGTCTCGATGCCTAGACTCTACCACGCAGTTGGGTGTGAAAAAGTCATAAAAACATAAAAATAATTGTTTTAAGTTGCTTTGTTTTAGTTATATTTGCTCCTCTACCCTAAAAGCAATATCATTTCATTTTGAAGGCAAAGTAGAAGGATAAAGAAGTGTTGTGAGCAAATGTAGAGTGCATTGTAGGGCAACCAGCAAGGAGGTAGCGCAAAAATCCATTGTTGAACCACATTTGGGCAGCTTCGTAGATACGTTTGGTGCATCAAGAGGTGTCTACCAATGATTGGAAGGAGTTCTCTATAGATTTCAAGTTTGATTTAAGAGGTAAGCTTGAATTTTGAAGGTTTTTTGTGTTTTTTTTAACCAAAAATTGCACTTTTCTTTACATTTCATTTCTCTTTTCTAATTTATTTTACTAGATCAAAGAAAAAACCCTAGGTGTGTTTGATTTTTTTTAAAACAAACCTTAGGTGTTTTTTTGTAAAAAAATCTAATTTTATTGTTGCAAAGTGCAAACACCCTACATTTTTTTGTATTAGTTTAATAATTATAAATCACAATTCACAAATGTTAATTTTTTTGTATTTATATGTTATTGCAGTTTGGAACAGCCTTGAGATTTTCAAATCATCTTTATCACAATGTTCAAAACCCCAAGTAGAAGGGACCCATGTTGGAAACATGTTGAGCTTTTCCCTTAGCAAAAGAAAGGAGAGGTAACATGTTCTTATTGCAAAACAATTTATCATGGAGGAGGCATTAATAGATTGAAATACCATCTTGCATATATACCAGCCTATAATGTTGTGCCATGCCCACAAGTGCCTACTGAGGTTATTCGTGAGGTGCAAGTGCAACTAGAAACATTTGAGCTACAAAAAGAAGTGAAAAAGAGGCAAAGAGAGGAGATGGCAGGCATTGATGGGAGTGAAGAGTCTTCTTCCATGCCTCCATTTCGTCCTTCTTCAGGTTTTGGTCCTGTTAGTGCTAATGTTGGTGGTGTTGTTGGTGTTGGTGTTGGTGCTAGTGCCAGTGCTAGTGGCACTGTTAGCATTGGGCCTAGAATTCGTAAATCTAGGATGGATTCATATCTTTTGCCACGCACTACTCCAGGTTCCAACTGTCAATTGAGAACATGGGATGGAACAAGGACATACATGATGCAACTAGATGTGCAATTGGAGACTTTTGGTACTACTGCACCATTCCATTCCATGCAGGCAAGTAATTCTTTCTTGTTTGATTGTTTAAAAATTATAGCTTGATTCTGTCTCTTGAATTTTTATATCTAGAGGTATGTCAAATTCAAATTTAAACTCTCCATTTTATAAAACTTATTTTATTTTATTTATTTGTGACATGTGTTAGGTCTCCTTATTGGCAAAATATGGTTGATGTCATTACTGTTTGTGGGGCGGGGTTCAAAGCCCCTAGCGAAGATTAAAGGGCCCAATTTTGACACAAAAGGTGGCTGATGTAAAAGCCACAATAGAGGAGCAACAGTTGATATGGAGGAGGAAGGTTTTTACCACCATGACCGATGGTTGGACTAATAGAAGAAATAGGTCATTGCTGAATTTTCTTGTTTCTTCCTCAAGGGATTGTACTTCCTACAATGCATTGATTTAGTGATTAATATTTTTAATTTATGCTTTATTGAATCATTGATTTTGTTTCTTTTTCAAGTGGCACCATATTCATCAAATCAATTGATGCTTTAGGACATACCAAAAATGCCACATTCCTTTGTGAAGCTATAGAGGAAGTCCTAGCTGAGGTGGATGAGGAGAATGTGATGCAAGTGGTGACGGATAATGCAGCAAATTATGTTGCTGCAGGTAGACTATTGATGGAGAGGCACCCATCATTGTTTTGGACTCCATGTGCTGCCCATTGCCTTGACCTCATATTGGAGGATTTAGGCAAGTTTCCATGGATCAAAACAGTGTGGAGTCGGCCAAAAACATTTGTAAATTCGTATACAATCACACATGGGTCCTCAACAAGGCAATACACGGGGCAGAAGGAGTTGTCTCATCCTAGCATAACCCGATTTGCAACAAATTTCATCCCATTACAATCCTTGCTTCAGTCAAAGGGAGATTTGAGGCGCATGTTTGTTAGTGAGGAGTGGACTTCCTCGTCCTATGCTAAGACCACTATAGGGGTTGATGTGGCAAATTGCATGTTTGATGAGCTAAGCTTTTGGGTACCTATTGTGGTTATTGTAAAGGTAAATGAAAATCTAATTCTATATTATGTTTTAATTTTTATTCATATTTTTCTTTTGTTTGCTTATTTTTGTTCAAACTTATGTTAAGTTAATGTTTCACAATAATTACAATTCATTGAGCCTTTGGTAGTTCTCCTACGAGTTGCTAATGGGGAGAAGCCCACAATGGGCTACATATATGAGGGCATGGATAAGGCCAAGGTGGTCATTAGATCCATCTATGCAGGAGTTGAGAGTAAGTATCGTCCCATTTGGGAGATCATTGATAGGCAATGGCACCTCCCACTTCACAAGCCCCTACACACAGCCACTTATTACCTCAATCCAACATTCCAATACCGCCCTAATTTCAAGGCAGGTGAGGAGGTTTTGAATGGGCTCTACTTAATGATAGAGCGGATGTCGCATAGTGTTACAACATAGATAGTCCACGAGATCGAGACCTTTAGACTTGCACAAGAAGAGCTCTTTTCTCATGACATGTGCAAAGATAATCAGACGAAATTGCAGACAGGTAAAAATATATTAAGGGCATAATTTAAGTTTAAAAATGTAAAAACTTTTCCTCTTTTTATATTATTATTAGATGTTGAAACTTAAAGTTGGATAATGAGATTGATTTTTTTCTTTTTTCTCATCTTAGATAAATGATGGGAATTGTTTGGTGTTAAGGTACCAAATCTTCAAGGATTGCAATTCGCATATTGAGCCAACCATGCGGTGCTTCGGGTTGTGAGCACAATTGGAGTATGTTTGAGCACATAGACTCCAAGAAGCGCAATAAATTGTCCTTGGAGAGGTTGAGCGATCTAGTCTATGTTCATTACAACCTTCGTCTTCACCACAAACAAATTTTAGGCACCGACTCCACCCCCATCACGCTAGACAAGGTCAATCCACAATCTGATTGGATCACTGAGGCTAAGGATCCTATCTTTAGTGATGAGGACCTCAATTGGGTTGACCACACGGATAGAGAGGCTAAGGCTATAGCCATGGCAAAGGAGGAGGATAAAGCACGAGCAGACACAGCTGATGTTGGTGTGGGTGGCATGGAGGCAAAGGCAAAGATTATGGCTGCAACATCATCTAGGACCTACCTTAGATGCCTTCATAGGAAGAATGCAGGCTCCTCTGAGCCATATACTTCTAGTTTTACTTTTGATATTTGTTTGGAACTTTTGTTACCATGGATTTCATATTCCATGAGTTTTATATACATTTGACAATATTTATAATTTTATATATCTAAGTGTGTTATTAATATTTCCTTCAGCTACAATTTCCGTTTATACTTATGTGATCGATGTATACTTGTGTATGTGATCAAATTAGCTTCTATTTGATGATGTTATTGTGTCTTTAAGTCCAAAATCAGCTTGCTGAGTCTGAGGCATGTCCGAGTCTCATAACTATGACACCAATGTTTTCACACACAAATTTAAAACCTCAACAAATCAGCAGTGCATGTTCATGTGAAAGGGAATGAATTTCAAAAGTATGGGTAGTACCTAATAAATCAACTGGAATGTCAATTGGCAAGCCATCTTTGCCAAAACATTGAATAAGAAAAGTACGATGAGTGTAAGCAAATGGAGATTGTTTGGAGACATAGAAGAAGGAATTTGAGCAAATGTGCATCATTTAAAGATGCAATGAAATAAATTTGAGAAAATGTACATTGACTAAAGACTTATGGAATGAATTTGAACAAATGGGCATTATCAAAAGATGTCATGGAATGAATATACACAATTTTGCAAAATAAGAAAAGGAAAATGGAAAGAATTACCCATCAATGAAGCCTTGAGTAAATGAGTTCACATGAGAATCTGATCCGTGGAGTAATGGTAACCATCTTAAGAGCTTTGTTCTGAATCTTAAGAATACTTGTGATGCTGGATACCATGATCATGCATAGAGTCCCTACAAGTGTCTTCATCATGGCAGGACCCTTCCTCGTTTTCACCCTATCCAAACTCTTAATTGTCAATTTTCTCAAGGGAGGAATATTTACCAAGAGTTACTCTGCCAAAGTGTTTTTCTAAAATGCAAATAGAGTTTTTGGGACCTATTTTAAGAGATTGAAAATGGACTAATAGGAATCTTTCTTCTTTAATACAACTAATGTTCTATATGACAAGTATGGACACAAGTTTCATATTTTCTATCAACTAAATAATGAGCTGTTGCCCAAGACCTAACGATTAATGGTTGCATACCTGCCAAAGTATAAAGGACAAAAAAGTGAAAATGCTTTAAGTAGAGAATATTAAATTGATTACTTCTCAATTAGAGTTCATCAATCAAGATAAAGACTGAAGATGCTAAGGCTCACAAACATCAGTTGAGTTAAATGACATCAAGAAGAAACAACTTGTGCACCTTTTTGCTGTGAAAAGCACCTAAAACCTTTTAGAAAACAACACTAGAAGAAGAAATCTGGATGATTGCAGACCACAAGAGAAAAATGCCAAACTGTGCAAGTTTTTTGCATACAAAAGACTTGAATCAAATTTTTAGAGAGAGAATTATTCTTTGCAGTTACAGAAACCTAATACTTTAAGGATAGACTTGCCAGACACAATCATGTCTAGATGCTTATAAAGGATGTTGAATTATTGCAAGTTGATGCAAAAACAGAGGTGTTACCTGTTAAATTTTGAACCAGAAATGAGAGCAAACAGAAAAATTCAAAACATGAACAAATACACACAGTATTTATCCTGGGAAAACCCTCCAACTTGAGGGAGAAAAACCCAGCCACAAAAGTATCTCTTGTATATTAGAATGAAACAGCAGCAATCAGCTTACAACATGACCCACTGAATAATAGCACCTCTCTTAGATGCATACATACAGAAAACCTCTGATTTCTCCTAGATATCAATCTGCTCTTTAAAGGATAATGACCTGCTGTGAATAATCGAACTTCTTCTTGAAGAGGTGACTTGATTTTATAGGCAAAATAAGTTCACCAAACAAGTCGACATCTCCTCCTAAATATAGGCAGATAACAGATACACATGCAGCCACAAGAAGACACACAAGGTGGCATTTCATTTTCTTATTTAAGGAGTTAGGAATGCAGTTCATGAGTCTATTTAAGGAATACAAACAGAGATTCTCATGCATGTCAGTATGCAGATTCTCCTGCATGTCAGTTACACCTTGCATGTAGACTATCTTGAATGAGACAAATTATGAGGTCGGCCATCTGACATAGCAGATTATTTGAGGAAGATTCTTCTGACACAAGAAGATACCTCCTGCTGCTACCAAAACATTAACATACCTCTACTTGTATGTGGGAAGATGATCTCTCAAATGTAGCACCTGTAATGTGACATGTCCCTTGTCCTATTTTGCCCTAGAATTTGCCTATTGATCACAAATTACACAAATTAGAGTTAGGGTGTTTACCTTATCCAATGAATATCTCCTTAATGATGTAATCTTGGATTGGAACCTGCATTCACCACATGAACAGCATTCCCCAATATCTATATGTACTTGTTAGGATTAGACAATTGCATCACATTCATAGATTATCAATAATGCAACATATTAGGAAACTCAGAGAAGGGACATGATGGGTCCACCCGAAGCCATATGCCAAGCCTAAGAGGGTGTATACCACAGCCCTCCCCCTTGGCGACTTGTACCTGCTTTCCCCATCAATGTCACAACCCCTACAGACACTTGCCATTATGTGGGATTGGGCGAAGGTCGCAAGTGTGCTTTTTGGCTCCTACCACTCCACCCCTAGCCCTTCCTTCTTGAGGAATTGGGCGGAGGTCGCAAGTGGGCTTCTGGCCTCTACCACTCCACCTCTGGCGAAGGAATTGGGCGGAGCTCGCAAGTGGGCTTCTGGCCTCTACCACTCCACCTCTGGCCCTTTCCACAGGGTGGGATTCAAACAATTAACATAATTTTGTTTCAATCATAAAGATTTTTCTTTATTATCTTATAAGTAATATGCATACATAGGTCAATGATTGTTTGCAAAAATACATTTATTATTCCTTTCTTGTGCAAGACTATACTTATATAGATGTAAGACAAGTGGCAGAAATACACCTGAATATGAAATAGATTTGATATCTTCTTGATGATGTATATATGTCTATTATGATTGTTTGTTGTGTTGGAACTGCACGAGTTCCCTTTTGTAGCTGTTGTCTTCATCTATTCGCCCAGATATATTCTCCTAGTATTTGATGCCCCTTTCTACCTTGCATTATTCATTCTTTATACCCCCTCTTGGCTGAGGGGCATAACCTTCCAATGTACCGATTTGCTAAAGGACACGACTTGTTAATGTCTTTCAGGCTGCAGTTAGGAATAATTAATGCAATTAATATTATTCCTTGGTGATCACTCCTTCTCTTAGACAATCTGCCTCCCTTAGTAATTTACTTGATGGCTAAATTTGAAAGGAGGTGACTCTTTATAACATTGTAACATAATCACCCTTAATAACATAATCGCGTCCTTCCACAAATGGATTGTGTCCTCCTATAGTTTCTTATTGCTACTTTTGTGAGTGTCTTTTAATGATCTTCCTGCCTAGCGCTTTGATTTTGTCTGTGTGTGGCTTGAAATCTTCAGGGACATGACAGTCCTCCCCTCCTATTTTTCCTTGCCCTCAAGCGATTTTAGATTCGGATGGTTGAAGATTTCTTCTCCTTCCCATGTAGCGTCCTCGGGTAATCCCTTCCATTTGATCAAAAATTTAGGGATGGTCTTATTCCTTAATCGCTTCTCTCTCATATTGAGTACTACTTCGGGTTCCAAGATTAGTTTGCCCTCATCGTCAAGCGGGGGTAACTCTGAGCATGGGACAACTTGCTTCCCTAACACTTTCTTCAGTCTTGACACGTGAAAGATGTTGTGAATACAGCTGTTCTTGGGCAGCTCTAGTTCGTAAGCTACTTCATTGATCTTCCTTAGGATCTTATAAGGTCCATAAAATTGGGGTTTTAGTTTTTCTGCTCCGCTTATCTTGATGGATAATTCCTTATATGGCTGCAGCCGTAAGAATACTAATTCTCCAACTTCAAAGGCCCTTTTCGTGCGGTTCCAATCAGCATAGATCTTTTGTTGATTTTGTGCTTGATGTAAACTATCCTTGAGGGTGTTCAGAATGTCCATACTCTGTTGTACAAAATCCTTTACCCTTAGTACTTGGCTTTCTTGTGAAATCAAACTTCTGAAGGAGGATGGTTCATACCCATACAACGCTTTGAACGGACTCATCTTGATTGACATGTGGTGAGTAGTGTTATAGCAATATTCACCAAGATGTAACCATTCGACCCATGCGTTTTGTTGGCCAATGACATAATTCCTCAAATATCCTTCTACCCACTTGTTTAATGATTTATGTTTGTCCATCCATTTGAGGGTGGTAACTTGTACTGGGTGTTTGATCAGTCCCTACTAATCAAAAGAGCTCTTGCCAAAATTGGCTAAGGAATCGACTATCTCAATTGCTAACTATATTCCTTGGTAGACCATGTAATCTAAAGATCTCTTTAAAAAATACTTCCGCCACTTGGAGAGCCCGATACTCAATGGATATCGCGAAGAAGTGGGCATACTTGGTGAGGCATCCACTACTACATAAATGCAATCCTTTCCTTGAACTTTGGGCAATCCTGTAATGAAATCCATCGAGATGCTTTCCCATTTTTGATTTGGAATGGGCAAAGGTTGTAGAAGTCCTATTGGATGATTTTGCTCTGTTTTGTTTCTTTGACAGGTCATGCATTCCTGTACGTGCTTTAGTACATCTTTCTTGAGGCCTTTCCAAGAGTATCTCTCCCTTACTTGTTTGTAGGTTTTATAGTATCCTTGGTGGCCTACTAATGGGTTGTCGTGGTATTCCTTAAGGATTTTTCCCTTCATCTTTAAGTTGGGCACAAGAAATATCCTATTTTTATATAGGATAAGCTCTTCCACTACTTTATACTCTTCATTGGGTAATTGTCCTTCAAGGATATTATTAGCCTGGGGATCTTTGACATATTCTGCAATGATATCATTCTTCCAATACGCAGCTCTACTAGTGAGGGTGTTCAAGTGGGGTTGTCTTGATAAAGCATCTACCACAGTATTATTTGTCCCTTTCATGTATTCAATATCAAAATCATAAGCTTGTATCTTGCTTACCCACTTCTGTTGTCTGTCATTTAGGCCATTTTGATTCATGAAGTACCTTAGGCTGTTGTAATCTGTTTTAACATTGAATTTTCTGCAAACCAAATATTTACGAAACTTTGCTAAGGCGTGCATGATAGCTAACATCTCTTTATCATAAATTGAGTGGTGTCTTTCAGTCTCAGTGAGTTTGCGACTTTCAAATGCAATGGGATGTTTATTTTGCATCAGAACTGCTCCAATCCCTTCCCCGGAGGCGTCACATTGCAGTTCGAAGGGTAGTGTGAAATCAGGGATGGCTAAAACAGGGCGGGAGCTCATTGCTTCTTTTAGTCTTTTGAAAGCTTGTTGAGACATTTCACTCCATACAAATGCTCCCCATTTGATTAGTTTTGTGAGTGGGGCAGCAATTTTGGAGAATCCCTTCACAAAGCGTCTATAGTAACTGCATAGTCCCACGAAGCCCCTTAGTTGTGTTAGGGTTTTGGGTCTTGGCCATTCCTTAATTGCTGTAATTTTTTCCTCATCTACACTTGCCCCTTGTGCATTGATTTTGTGACCTAGGTAAAGGATCTCTTTTAGGCCAAACTAGCATTTTGAGGCTTTAGCATACAAGGATTCTTGTTCCAAAATGTTTAGGACTTCCTCAATGTGTTTGAGGTGTTCTTCTCATGTCTTGCTGTAGATAAGAATGTCATCAAAAAATATGAGTAGGAACTTTCTTAGTTGTTTTCGGAATATATGATTCATACATAATTGAAATGTTGTTGGGGTGTTGTTAGTACAACAGGTAGGACTAAGAATTCAAAGTGCCCATAATGGCATCAAAAGGCAGTTTTTGGAATGTCTTCTTTCCTCATCCTTATTTGATGATACCCTAATCGCAAATCAATTTTGGAAAAGTATTTGGCTCCATGGGTTTGTCAATTAATTCATCAATTCTTGATATGGGGTACCGGTTTTTGATTGTTTTCTTGTTTAAGGCCCTATAGTCTATACACATTCTCATGGTACCATCCTTTTTCTTGACTAGTACTACGGATGATGCGAAAGGGCTGGAACTAGGTTGAATGTGACCCATTTCTAGTAGTTCCTTAATAGTTTTTCAATCTCTTCCTTGAATTTGTGGGGATGTCAGTATGGTGTGGTAATTACAGGTTTTGCTCCTTCTTCCAATTCTATTGTGTGCTCAAATCCTCTTTTTGGAGGTAGCCCTGGGGGAATATCATCAAAGACTCTCTTATGTTCGCTTAAGATTGGTTGGATGTCAATGTGAATTGTTTTAACCTATGAGGAGGTCTTGTCAAGGATCATACATTGTGCAGCCCATTCTCCTTGCCCGTGTATAAAAATCCTTTCCATTCTTTTGCAGGAAATTACTTTTGGAGATTCATCGAGTAACCCCTTCAAAGTGACTTCTTGTCCCTCATGTTGGAAGCGAATTGTCAAGTTTGGAAGGTCAAACATGAAGCATCCTAGGGAGTATATCCAAGGAGTGCCTAATATTACATCAGCATCTAATGGTACCACATAGAAATCTTCTTAAATGGGGTGCTTCCCTAAGGTCATTTCTAGTTGGGGAACTATTTTTGTGCATTGGACCCTAGCTCCTATAGCGGTGGCTGCTACAAAACCCTTAAAGTTTATGGTTTCCAATTTCCTTTGTGCAACTAGTCTCTCATCAATAAAATTGTGGGATGCCCCACTATCCACAAGAGTGATAACCCTATGCCCTTTGAGGGTGCTCTTAATTCGGAATGGATGATGTTGGAAGCTTGAGAGATGGTGGGTAAAGTTACATGCTCTTCATCTTTGTATCTTGCTCTTTTGCTAGGATTCTCTTTGACTTCCCTTTCGGGGATTGCTTCTATCTTCTGGGCACGGCCCCCCTTTCTACATCAGTGGCCCCGTTCCCATGGTTCTTGGCATTTGATGCACAACCCTTTTCCTTTTAGGTCATCCTGGGTTTGACACATATGACCCCGTTCCCATGTCCCATTACAATGGTGACAAGTTTTTCCTTGATGTTCCTTCTTATGCCTTTCATCTCTATGAGAGTACTTAGAGGGTGCATTAAAGTTCTTGGGCTTGTCTTTTGATGGGTTATCCTCAAAAATCATTGCCTTTTGAATTGCTTGATCTAGGTTGGTGGGTTCTAATGCACTTACCATGCTCTTGATTGATCCCTTCAATCCCTCCACAAATAAGTAGGTGAGTCTTCCTTGAGAAATCTTGGGTACCATAGCCAATTTTTGGAATTCTGTGGCATAGTCCTCTACAGTTCCATGTTGTCTTAATTGGATCAGTTCTTTAAAGTACCATTCAGGGTGCTTTTGGTCAAAAGCATATTGGTACCTAATTGTATCACTGAGTCCTAAACAAGTAACCAACCATGTGAGAGGATGCACCCATCTGGAAAACCTTGCTGTTTGTCACTTATTCAACACCATCTTTTAAAATTTTAGTTATTTTGTGTCACGCCAAGCCCTTGCCTTGTGACATTTGGTCTTTAAAGTAGAAAAGCCAGTATAATGGCACAAAATTGTGAAGAAATATGCTGGACTGGAGAAAATCTTGGAGAAAATCTGCTCAGCTATCTACAATGAATCTGTATCGTTCACATTTAGAAATCTAAGCCCTTTAAGGAATACGAAGTCAAAGAGTAGCCAAGAAAAATCAAGATTCTATAGGTAAATAGATCATCTTGTATCTTGTATCTGACTGGAACGACACACAAGAAGAAGTGGGGCACCACAAATTAATGCAGGATCTGCATTAGAGGTAAGGGGATAGCCGATGGTAGAGGAGCATACGGATTTGGGGAGGAAAGATAAAACTATTTGAGAAGGTTGAATCATCAGAAAGGAGATGGAAAATATCAACCAAACCAGGGCGCCGTTACTACCATGATTGCTTTTTCCTTCGCCACCATTAATGGTCATAAATTTCATTTGAGGGGGCGGAGACCGGGAGAGAGCTGGTTAGACTCTCAACGTGGAGGCCTGTGTTTGTCGTTTGCATTTCTCTCCATGACCACCACTTTTGACACTTTCTTCGTGTTTAGCCACCTTGGTTCTGGGTTATTGTATTGTGTTTGTGCTTGCTCTGTTGATAAGTTAAAGAAAAGACTTAAAGAAGCTACTCTCCATTCAAGGGAGTTGAGGAGTTACGGGATAAACCCTTCGAGTAGACAATGCCATATATAGAGCCAAGGGTAGGTTTCCAGTGCATAAATCAGAAATATCTTCATCATTCCTTTAGAGTTCGTCCCTTCAGCTATATCAAAATGTTGGTTTCTCCCTCTCGTTTATTGTAAGATTAAGGACAACTTTTTTCAATAAATTTTAAATTTAGTAGATTCATGGCTTTCTTGTTTTGTATCCATGTTAAAAAAATAAAAAAGATCGAAACCTTCATTTAACAGATAACAACACAAGATCGAACACCTTCATTTAACAGATAACAACACAATTGTTTTAGAATGAAATAAAACACAACAGAAAAAAGTGATCCGGCAGCATACAGAATCCAAGGCAAAAAAAACTCACTGAAACCATGGCAAGTGACTTACTTCAAGATTCTGCACAAACTATGGCGTGCTGTCAACGATGCCGATAGATAAAAGGCAGAGTGTGCAGGAAAAAGATTATGAAACCCTTTCAAAGCAGAATTTTTTTAAATGAGACGAACCAAAACCAATCTCCCTACAGCTGCTGCTTCAATCTATTCACAGTAAACAGAAAGTGGATCTACAAATATCGGGGTTATAAAGCTACTAGATTATTGACCTCGACACAAGATTTTTGCAGCCTTTTAAACGAAAATATTTGCTGCGAGTCAAAATTTGTTTTCAGGTGTGAGGCGAAGAATGTTCCAACTCCCTAAAGTTACTTTTGCCAACAGAAGACAAATTTACTGGTGCTGAACATAATTATCTTTAAGAATATTTAACAAAAATAATAATTATCATTGCCAAATTAATATAAAAAAATTGCATGAAATGGAAGCATTAATAATCTTCCATTCGGTATAAATTTATAAATAAAGTATAAATGACATATTGTTTATTTTGTTAGAATATATTTTCTTCTCACTTTTGATTAATAATACAACGTCATGTACCTTGTAAGAATACAAAAGCGGATATGCATTCTTTATATCTTGTTAATCATATAACAAACATCATACTTAAGAGTTAAGATGACATGAAGAATATCAATATGGTCACATGGCCCTCACCTCTTCATAACTAAGATCGTATCTCAAATATTTTGATTGTTCAAACAAATATCCTTAAAACTTTTTTTATTATTCTAAACTTAAAAATAAAAGTAAAATAAAGTGTAATTATAAACAAATTTAAATTAAGCACCCAATTAATGTCTTGAGTACAAAGTCTATAGATACATCACACTCAACTTTCAAACTTGAAAGAAAGTAATGTAGATCTTTAGCACAAAAAAATGATATTCATCTTTAGCTATGTTACCAATTAATTGCAAGGAGGTGATGGGTTCAAGTCTAATCCTTTCTGAATATAGATCCCAATGTAATGCAAGTAAGGATGCATCTAAGGGGTGCATTTAAGCATGTGAATTCATCCCAGATGAACCCTAGCAAACCCAACATGAACCCATGTGATCTTTCAGGAGCCCATGGCAAATCTAGCCAATTTTGACATGTTTAAAAAAATATCTTTTATTCTTTAAGACATTTGACTTTGATTTGAATGCATCGATAATCTAAAAACAAAAACAAAGTAATTTACCTCACTATGAATGCAAAACACAAAAGTCATTCATTCTTGTTAAACTTCCATTATTGCTTGCCATCAAATGAATAGAATTGAAGACTAATTGATTAGGGTTCCAAAGTGATTGGTTTGTTATTCTTGTGTGTGCGCAAGAGCCCATTCACAAGAAAAGAGATTGTAGAGGAAGATTTTTGCAAAAGAGGTTGGTTTTTTATTTTATTTTTTTGTTTTTTAATTTTTAATCTATTTTCCTTTCTTCTATGAATCTATAGCATATGCTTAAATATTTAAACTCATATAGGTTTTTTCTTCATTTATTTTAAACATGTTTATTGAATTTGTTGCCATAGAGATTACAATGAACCTCCCAACATAGCAAAGGCAAGACAAATATTGGTAAATAATCAGGGTCATAGAGTGGGAGATTACATTATATATAGTGAAAGGGAAGGCAAATGGGAATGGCATTGGAAGAGTACATAAGGATTCAACATATTAGAGGAACATATTCATAGTATAGAAATTAAGTTTGTTGTAAAAAATAATCATTTCAAAGGAAGAAAATTATATTAGGTGGTGTTGAGTGAGATCTAAAAGCTATAATGTAAATATGGTATATTTTGGTGGAGATGGTTGTCAAGAAAGAAGATTGGGCAACTAAAATTTGCTAGAATAAAAATTTATTGCTTGAGGTTGGGGCATTCACATGGGTTGTCTTGTAAAAGAGAATTCTAACTATAGAGAGATTGAGGAAAATGAGACTCATGGGACCTTCAAGATGTTTCATGTACAAACAGGATAAAGAATTAATCAATCATCTAAAATTAAATTGTAAGTTTGTAGAGGAGTGTTGGCAAGGGGTCTATAAGAAGTTAAGTTTGCATGGCCTCTTACTGCAAAACATTCTAGAGCTCTTTAATTCATGGTCAATAGTTTACGAGCAAGCCACCTTTTCTTGAATATGAATGGTAAGCCCATAAATTATTTTATGGGAGATTTGGAAAGAGAGGAATAGTATAATCTCTCAAGAGAAAGAAACACCAACTAAGTTTCTTTTGGTAAAACTAGAGAATGCAATTAAAGTAGTTGTGAATAATGTATCTAGAAACTAGAATGTGAAGAAAAGATTGTTCACATGTTGGGATAGCGAATTGTTGAAAAGATGGAACAGATTCAAGGTCCCCTTTGTTCATGAGGTAGGTTGGATTAATTCACCTTTGAATCTGAGGATTGGAACATGTTAGACTTTCCCACCTAAAGGATGGCATAAAATTAACATCAATAGTGTCCTGAGAGGAAATTTTAGGGATTATGGTATTGTTTGCATACTTAGAAACCATGAAGGCTTCTTGGTTGGAGCAGCTTGAAAGGGTGTGTTGAAAGGAATGAAAAATGAATTCAAGGCCCACACACTCCTCCAAGGATTAAAAGTATGTGATCAATTTGGGATAAAAAAGTGCAAGTGGGAGATGATTCCATGGTTATCATTAACACCATCAACAATAAGGGTATGTTGAATTGAAATATTGATAGGATATTGAGTTGAATTTGACCCCTCATAGAACACATAAAAGACTACACTATAAAACACGTATACAAGGAAATTAATTCTCATACAAACATATTAGCAAACTTCACTATAGACATTGAGAAGCGATGTATTATTCAGAGAACATTGTCTATATGGTCAAATCTAGAACCCAACTAATTCATTAATTATCCAATCATGTATTGCAAACAACCATCATACAATGGTAGCAAGAAGGTTGGAAACATAATCAAAGCAAGGAAGAATGTGCTTTAGTAAAAGAGTATTTGGCACATGACTGATCATGGGAAGACATGTAGTTATCACACATGATAAGTGTTGGGGCTCAAATCTGTAATGTCATCTTTTACTTAAGTCCCTTCATTTTTGTGTGTCTTAGTAATATTTAACCCATTGTTAATAACCAATCTAATAAAATATAAATGGGCCATCTTGCTTAAAATTGTGCCTCTAGATGTTGTATTAAGTCCTTATTTCATGTTTTAGTCAAATACCCAAGTTGAAAAAGCTAAAAAAGGCTAAGTGGAATTTTTTTAGGATTTCAAAGTTTTGAGGTTGTTAATGCCTACATACCTTCCCTACTAATCCTTACTCCTTTCTCTAATCCTTCCAAAAATTGGTTGTGTTGTTTGTCACCTTGTCCAAGTTTTAGGCGTATTCATCCTTGCATGCCTTTTCTATCAATCTTGAAACCCCACCTAGAAGCCTTGTGAAACTGGCTTAGTGTTATAATTTTTGACCTTTCAAAATTTTAGGGTTTCCCTTACATTCATGTCTCTTTTAAGCATCCCTAAAGTTTGAAGGTCATTTTTCCTAAGTGTTGTTTTGTTGGTGTTTTGGAGTTTTGTATCCCCTAATATTATTCCTTTGCATTCTTGATCCCCAAATTCTAAAAATATGTTAAAAGCCTAAGTCCTTTGCATGTGTCAAACTTTCAGACTTCCTCATCCACCCATCCCTTGGTCCCTTGTTCCCTCAATTCCCTGATGCCCTTGTCCTTAGCATATGGTATGAGTTCCTCTCTCCCCCTAGAAGTCTGAAACTCCATTGATTGCTCTGTGTATCCTATCAGAATTGAACATTCAACCATTTCCAATTTTATTACCTCTTTGCCAAATTTTAATCTTGCCCAAGTATTTATCAATTTTGGAGTTTCAAGCTTTCTCTTACCTTCCTACCATCTCGTCCTTCCCTAACTCCTTGAAATTTTCTCTTTATCTTTTGGACTTTCAAACTTCTTCATCCACCCATCCCCATTGGACTTGTCATCTAAGTCATGCTTCCCTTGAAAATCCAACATCTCTTATGTTAGGATTTAGTGTTGTACACCATTACATTAAATGTTATATTATATAATGTTGTAATTAAATAATTATTTAGTGTGGTGCACCTAGGAGGTGTGTTTAGCTACATTAGATAATTATTTGGGGCCACTTGTAAGTTGTATTGAAATATTGGGTTAATTATTTTATGTGTGGGAGATGGGACAATGATTTAATATTTGGGGAAAGTACTTAATAATGTGAAAACTTAGTACTCAATATTAAATTAGGAGTTAATGGTTTTGTGGCACATGGTTTTATCTTACCACTTGGTTGTATTTGTGTGAGCTTGGGTCTATAAAAGAAAACACATGATTAGTGGTTAAGGTTGGATGGGTGAGTGGGTTGTCATATTATTGAGTCTTTTTTAGGAGTACATATGTGAAACATGGCATGGGATGTGTGGATTCATGCTTAGACACATGGATGATGCATTGAAAAGGCTTGATATTTCAGAAGTATTCATTGTAACTCTATAAGTGCATATATTGTTTATTTGTTGAATAATAGATGGATTATGGATGCTTTTGGAGGCTATTTTTTCCCTCTTGAGGGTTTTCCCAGGGTATATCTTGTGTTATTGTGTGGCTTGTCTATTTTATCCATGCATTATGGTTATTTTGTAATCTTGTATGTGTGCTTTTCTCTCACAGGATTATGTAGGAAATGGATTACATGAACTAGGTATTGATGCATTATTTCCTAACACTGTCATATCTAGTATGCTTTTCCCTCCAAGTCTAATTTCAATATTTTAGATTTTCTCATACCATTGTGCCTTTCAAACTTGTCACATTGATCTTGTGTTCCCAAAAAGTTTGATACCTTGGCACTTCCCTTAGAATTTTGGGGTTGTTCGTGCCTTCATCCTCTCCCTTACAATCTTGATACCTAAGGTTCCACCTTTCCTCTACTGATGTCATCATCCTTTTGAAATTTTGAAAGTGTCTCTTTCTCCCCATCCCATGGCAAGTTGTTCGATGGAGGCCCAATATCTAATGGATAAGTGATTTTTTGGGATATTGGGGTGGATGTGCCCACATCCTTGTTCCAATAGGTATGAAAATTAAAATAATATTGATTGCCTAAAGGTTCGACAAAGCATGCATGTCAAAGGTCTATGTTGGGACATCAAAGGATTTATGCTCCTCTCTCGTGGGCATGAGGGTAAGGACTGGCCCAATGGTTTGATTTCTCAACAAAAGTAAAGAAGGTATTGGTAAATTAGCTCATTGTTTATTAGAGGTTTGAGAATATTAATTTTTGAATCATTCAAAGATTTGATAAAGTACATGGTGATTGTTTTAAATGTTGTAAAATCCTAATGGAGCTTGAAAATTTCAAGCATGTAACATTTTAACATGTGGCACACTTCTCCATCTACTCCATCAAATTGCATTATTGGTGATGCCTTGCTCAACTACCATAAGTAAATACAGATGTCCTCCATCGATCTAGACCATTTTGAGCAGGATTGATCCCCAACTGTGATTTTTTTGGGTGCTAGAATGCAATGATTAGGGTTTGACATCTTCTAGGTTTTAAAGCATGATTTGAGATCATTTTGAAAGGGGTTGGTTCTACTATGGTCTCCAAATTCCATAAATTTGAAGTGTAGCCATTGATGCCAGTCTAATCTTTTGGGTCAAGTACAAACCTATGGAATTAAGGGAGATTAATATTGTAAATGGTGTTTGTAACCTAATTTCTCCATGATGGTATGTATACATCTAAGAGGATTTCTTAGTTGCAACTAAGGATTTTCCTTCACCACATTTATTGGCATGAATGTAGTTTTCAGTTAGATAAGTATGATAGTATTATGAAAATATCAAAAACTTTGTGGTGATCTTTCTCTTGTTATGTATGGACTTATGTAGCTCTTTTATGAATTAAGAAGCATGTTCCATTATAAGTTTCATGATCCTTGTTGTATATAAATGCATAGTTCATTAGTACTTGGGTTTCAGTTTGTTATTGTCCTGAAGTGTTGTGACTTTATTGCCCAATACATAGGCATCAATTTGCGACCATAAACCAATCTCACACTATCAATCAAACAAAACATAAACCAATAGTGTAGGAGTAAGAGCAATTTTATGCATTAATAACCTTGTATCATAATCAAGGATTTATCTTCAAAGAGCCTTTAAGGATTTTATTTTATGTGGGTCATGATTGCATATTGTAATCAGCTATTAGGGGTTCTAAGGCAACCATTTTTTCTTGGTTAAATGACAGTCTTTTGGGCCAAGTCAACAAGTTGGGTTTGGCTATCGTTAAGTCATAATTGTCCATTTTGTTCGAGTTTAATGTACTTGTTAAGTTATACCGCTAGGAACAATCTCTCGAGTCTAAGTTAAGCTCAAAGCGTCGAAGAGATAACCCACTCTCATAGATTTGGCCTTTAACAAGCTCTATTGTTCCATTAATGGACCTGTTTACACTCACTTGATGACAACCCTAGCCTTGTGAATGGAATTTGGTTTTAGGAAGTGGAGCAACGATTTTGGGACCCAATAATAGGCTCATAAATATGTCAAACTACCTTCATTTTTGTTGGCATTGTATTTGTGATACCACATATACCACAATGAGATTGGTAGCTAAGAAAAGATAGATATCATTATAGGGATAAATACCAAACTTGCATTTAAGGAAGATATTCAAGGTAAATGTTGTGATTATGATCCATGTTGTGAGGGTAATTTTGGGTAAGTTGTTAGACTATCTACAACACACAAGTACAAGGTGAACACAAATATATCATTAATGTTCATTACTATCTTTCTAGAAGCTAGAGTATTGAAAGAGGTGATACAAGTTATTCCAAAGTCTCTGATATATCTTAGGTGGTGTTGGGATCTCAAAAATAATTTGGATGATGTATTCATAGGATTTAATTTCCATCTTGTTGGCCAATGGATACCATTCAACACACTCTTGTTGGCTAGTAGATACCATTCATTATATCTATCATTGGTATCAACGATGTCCTTCACAAGCACCAAAACAATGGGGGATCATTTTTTTAAAATTTGTCATTGGGGTTGCACCCTTCTTAGGAGTAGATTGGACCTTTACTATGGAGGACACCTTTAATAGTGTAAAGGAGGATATTAAGTGGTAGGTTTAAAATATGGTATATTTTATATGAATATGTAATATCAACGAGTATAAATTTATTAAGCTTAGGAGATACACTATGAACATGTAATTAGTATCTAAAGTGCCTCTTGGAGGTTTTTATGTAGCTCACCATGTGGGATTTTTAATATATTCCCTAATGGTACTTTTTGATACCAAGACCTCCATGATGGAGGAGCCATAACAATATATTTTCCTAGTTTAATATAATGCGTATGATCCCCAAGGCCAATTTTACCAATTAAAAATATATACATTAAGTTAATATTACTAATATTAATACATTATAATTAATTTTAAAAATAAATTAAAATTAATTAATAAATGTGTATGTGATTTGATACCATGATGGAGTTGATTTAACACCACAACTCCTAGAAATCACTTGCAAGCAATTGTCCTATCATAAACAAGAGATCAAAGAAAAATTAATGTACTCAACAACTTGAGAAAATTTATTGATGCAATACCCTAAATGAATGATTACAATGAAAGGTGAATTCTTATAAAAGCAAAAAAGCAAACCCTGAATGAGGGTTTGATTAGATTGTGTTGCCCAATTTTAATATTTTATATGTGATTAATATTTTAATATTAATTAATAATTATTAATAATTCTTTGGTAAATTCATATGCCCTTAAATGAGAAGAAACAAAATTCTACTCAAGTTTAATATTTTGTACCCAATTAACATTTTGTTGGAGTCTACTTCGACTAGAGTGGTACATAATTTGTATGTGATTAATATTTTATTTTTATCGTTAAAAATTTTGTTGGAACTATTTGAATTAATATTTGGTGGGAGTAGAAACCTTTGTAAGGCATGGTGATGAAAGTGTAGACACCCATGTAGACCACTCACATAGGCCATTTTTGTATTTTCTAGTTGTAAAAATTTTAAAAATAATTGAAAAAGATGTTTTGTTTTGATAGGTTCTAAACAAATTTATGTGGGTTGTTGACAAATTCACTTGAGTTCATCTAGAATGAATTCACAGTCCAAACCAAGTTCAAACCAAGCTTGGATCTAGCTACACATCCCACAGATTTGACATCATAGTAAACCACACTTTCTATTGATGATCAAATGAACAATAGGCACACACACACCATTCTTTATGGCCTTCCATGGATTTGATACTACTACTAGCATTAAGCTCAAGAAAATATATATAAGAACATACTTACATAATGCTAAATAATATGCTGACATAATAATATTATATTATGTGAGATTGATCTTTCATGTTTACAAGAGAGCCTTTTATAAAGGCATGTTAAACAACTTAACTAGTTCACATGGAACTTCATATGTACAACCACCAACCCAAAAACTACATACAAAATAAAGCAACATTTGAAATATTAATCATAAAAAAAAAAATTGGATCACAAAATCTAACAATAGATTCTAGTCATGAGAAAAGTGGGCACAAATATGATGATGGTGACAAGACTTTAGTCCCTATAATAGAGTTTCTTGGTGACTATGAACCAAATTATCAAAGTAATGGTAAAAGGGTGCATTATTGTGTGACAATGACCTTGGATTGAATAACCTTGAAATTTATGGTCAAAATGTTACGGTGTAATGGTAAAAGCATGCATTTATGTGAAAGTGACTCAAGCTCAATTGGGAAAAGGTGTTGTTCACCTTGCATTTTTCTTACAATGTAAAATTAAAATTTATTTGTGGTACACAGAGGGAATCTAGGAATGTGTGCATTATATGGGTTAGACATTATTGGAGACACTTTGTATGTTGTATGTAACAATGAGATCAAATTTTAATGTGGGTTACACACTGAGAAAATATTTAATATTAAAAAATGGTACCAAAAAGTAAATGAAGGGGACACGGTTTTGTAAGCTCATGATTTATAGACACGTGGTTTATGTAATACCACTTGGTGGTTTTGTGCAAGTTTATTTCTATAAAAGAAAGCATATGAGTTGTTATTAAAGCTTGTTATCATAACTATTTTGGCTTGTTGGTTAAAGTTGATGGAGCATTTCTTGCAAGTTGCCTATGTGAGTAGAGGAAGCATGGATTTATATGTGTGGTTACATGATTCATATTTGCTTGTTCACAGGGAGTGCAATTAGGGAGCTTGATGTTTCAAAAGAATTGCATGGAAAGTTTGTAAAATTATTGTAATCTTTGTTCATGAGATAATATTGAGTGTCTCAGATGCTTTAGTAAAAAAAAATGGATTGTCCATACAAAAATATATATATAAATTACACATATAAGGCTCAAATTTACATATCCTAACAAGGACACCAAGGGGGCATTTCAAAGCCCATGGAATATTAAAACACAGGTGAGGTAATAAGAATTCACACCCCACAATAAAGCTTCAATAGTTGGGATATTTTTAAGGGTTGTTTTTTTGCTAATTGAATCATCTTAAAAAAAAATCAAAAATTAGAGTTACAAATAGATAAATCTCCACTAATATCCACCAAGCTTCAAAATAAGGGTTATTTTTTTGCCAATTGAATCATCTTTAAAAAAATTCAAAAATTAGAGTTACAAATAGATAAATCTCCACTAATATCCACCAAGCTTCAAAATAAATTTTAAACAAATAATTTGACTCACTAAAATATGCATGCATCCATACCAACTCTTATACTTTTCCTGAAAGCTAGCCCAAATTTATAACAAGATCCCTAAACTATGTGCCTTGATTTTTTATTTTCCAAAAATCTCTTTTTTAGATTCTCTATTATTTTAGACATTTCTTGGACTAGAAAGATTCACCTACCACTCTACTTTGTAGAAAAATTATGTTATTTTTAGGTTTGTCCTTCAAAGAGTCCCACTCTTACATTGCTACAAGGTATTCCATACTCTCAAAACCAAACCCTAATTTTTAAAAAATAAACATATTTTTAGAAAGATTGCCAAAAAAAAAGAAAAAAAGAAGAGGGACAATTATGCTTAAGAAAATATTGAGCCTAATCAATACCTCTATCCTAACTAAACCAATTGTAGCAACTCCACCCAAACATTAAATGATTCATTTAAAAAGAAAAAAACATTCAACCTACAAGGCTATGTATAATTTTGTAAATTTATAAATCCCTAAAACCCATAATAAAATTATAGGTTTGTGATGCAAGAAGCTAATGGTTGGTGATGATACGATTTTATAGTAGAACCAAAAAAATTCAAATAAATCAATGGAATTGAAAGGGCACGGAGGATGTACCTAGGTGATAGGGAGAATAGTATTCCAACCTCAAATTGATCTCAACTGCTAATTGTGTTCATCCCATGCCATACGATATTGGCTCCTAAATAGATAGGTTTGTTCTTGACCCGAGAGCCCTCAGATGTAGTAGCAGCGTATTGTTTGTAACTGTGGACCTTTTGGGCCAAAGTTTTTCTTTCCAAATGTACATGAATATAAGGGAGAGGATTAATGCCAAGGCAAGGTCTACTAGTAGTTATGTTCTAGCATATTTAGATCTCAATGCCATTTATGATTTATGAAAGGAATCACCACATTCTAAGGAAGATTTATCATTTAGGAAGTGATTTTGGTTTCATGACGAGTTTCATCATTTAATATTCATTTCCATGCAATTATAACGAAGGGGCAATTTTTAACTAGTGATTAAAGTTTTCTATTTTTATGCCAATCGCAAATATTAAAATTTTACTATTTTTTTTTGCTTAATGTTTATAATGTGTTAATAGTTCAAATCGATTATTTTTTGCAGATAATAGGAAAACAAATAATTTCTATCCATTCTCATTAGACAAGATATTTTGTTACAAGACAACAAAAGACATAAAAAATATAATAAGAGTAAAATGAATGATGTATGGCATGTTTTTTGCCACGAATGGATCATAGAACGAGTTTTACATAACACACTTATAATAGCTATAGGATGGCAGAGCGACAAAATTTTGGTGTTATTTTTACTCTTATTACCAAAGACTGGTTGGTCCAACAAAGTTTGAGTCTAGCAAGTCGATAGTTATGGAAAGAGGGTCTCCTTTGGCTTGTCAAAAAAGGTACTTGCCAACGGAGATAAATGTTGCTATGTCAGGGGTTATTGTATTCTTTGAATCTCAATCATGTCAGAGGAAACATTCTTGCTTTTGGTCTAACTACATTATTTCCTTGTCAAAATATAGGTTGTCTTCTAAAACTCATAGCTGGTTTTCCCTGTTCCATTGTTTCCAACTCCATTGTCCCTTCTACCCATTTGAGTGAGGATTGGTTGGAAGTTGCTCCTTGTAAGTGTCTCTAAATTACTTATATTAAGTTTGGGTATCATTAGGTATGTTTTTGAGTTATTCATTTTAACCATAGAAATTAGTGGCTAAGTATTGAATTATGAGTTTTTCACTTAATTAGTTAAATATCAAAATTATTGATTTAGGGGGGAAATTATTTGTTTATCCTTTTAAAAGTATAAATAAAAAGCTATTTTTTAGGATATGACCACTCTGGGGACCAATTTATTGAAACCTCTATGTAAATTCAAAGTGATTGTCTTTACATGTATCTTAATAAATCATAAATAGGTAGTACTGTAACTGTGGATGCTAGCATGGCATTATTGGTGTTGGTGTGATGGGGAGAATTGAATATACCATGGTATCTAATGCAAGAGTAAGCATCAACTCATGACATGATTAATGTGTATTGGGAGTGAGCAACCTATCTAGAATTTTAGTCATGGTCAAGACATTAAATAATGATTTACAACAATCTAAGTAAGAACTGGTCCAATTTTCTTTTACTGAAAATAGGGGGATTTGAATTATCAAATGATTTCAATTAATTGGGATACCACATGAACAAGCAACATTGTATACACTAAAATTGAGGTAGATGTTTTGGGGGTCTTTGAGGGAATGGATGAGGTTTCTTAAGGTTGTCAAAGGTTTGAAAGCACATCTAATTCCCTTTTTAAGAAGGATTTTTGTGATTTTTTGAGATAATCCTTCGATGTGAGGGAGGGTGGCATTGGGAGGAATTGAGGGTAGGGAGGACTTTGGTTTGAAGAAGAAGTTTGATTTTGTCCCCACTCTCTTGGCTTGTCCTCCATCTCTCTAGTTACCCACTCCTTCACTTCCTTTCCTCCTTCAGCTCTCACCAATGTTATCCCTCGTCATCATGAGGCAATCTCCTATAATCCTCCCCCGGCTGTTGTTTCTCCTCTGTGAGATTCTTCCCCTCCCCCCTTCTTGTACTCCCTCCTCCTCTCCTCTTCTACTACACGACTCCCCTTTCTAGTAGAGTTTGATGTCATCATGCCTCAACACTCCTCTACGCTCATATCTTTATTTGTCTTTAGCTCACGGCTCCCATTCAGTAAAGTTGGACTCTCCTCCTTAGACTAGGTGTTCCTCTTTTGTTGTGAAAGAGTTACCTCATGATCTCTCTAGGAAAAAAATTTAGCACGACCTCTCTCAGGTGATATCCAAGCTTCACACTGGTCACATCGACTCCTTTCCTCCACTATCAATGAGTTTGACCTCTCCTACCTGGACCATGGTCCCTTCTTCAGCTACGAAAGTTCTATCACAAGCTCACTCCACACCTTCATATCAGTGCATCCTCTCTCAAGCAGAAACCAAGATGCACCATGATGACAACAAATCCTTTCCTCCAATGCAAGTTGCAAAGGTTATGTCACAAGCTCCCTCAATGCCTTCATCTCAGTGCGTCCTCTATCAAGTGAAAACCAAGTTGCACCATGATCACAATGGCTTCTTTCCTCTGACGCAAGGTACGTGCCACCCCCCTCAACGTTCTCTAAATTATGTTCAGTTCATTAATTATGGTGTAATCACCTCCCACAAGTTATATTGACCTCAATCCCTTCATGATCATGACCGTGTTCCTTTTGTAACATACCGGTGTTTAACCCAAAGAATTTACCATGTTTTAACCCACATGTGAATAACATATGCTTGCAAAATATAGCAGTAATTTTTTTCTTTTCTAATTCAATAATAAGATGCACATTTGGAATAAGCCCCTTCCAAACTCCTAGTGCATTTCAATAATAAAAAATGCATATTCGAAATTAAACCCATTTCAAATTTCCTTGCATTTTCATAAAGTACATTACATAATTCCCAGTAATGATTATCGAAATTACATAATCCCATGTGATGATAACATTTTTCCAATTACAATCCCAATAAGAATAGAGATACATGTTTACATACATAGCTTCCGTGAGCTTAATGAAATAGATATACAAATGGTCCAGATGTCCCTACCTAAGCATACATCCTAGATGTCCCCAACATTGGTGCATACATTCTAGATGTCTCCATCACTGGTGCATACATTCTAGTTGTCCCCAATACTGGCGCATACATCCTCAAATCTTGGTCACCAACTGTATGACGGAGAGCATCACTCAAGCGATTTTTTTCCAACCATGGACTTACTGTGGTCCATCGCACATCTACCGAACTGGTAAGATGGCCCTACCCTTCAATGAAGAGATTGGTTTGGTAAGCCCATAATTTTGGCCTCCCCAAGCATAATGTTGTGTCCTACATATCTAGAGCTACCATACATTGGCTACAACCTACATGTATGACTTCCTTTCCTAGAATGCAATCATGGATCACAGTGAACTAACAGTGGCTACTTACACTACTTTGGCCAAAAAATTCAACACCCAGTACTTTGAGTGCAAGTCATCTGTCCATCCACTCTTTAGCTTGATTTGGTATTGACCATAAACATAACATACATTCACTCTAAGGTAATAACATAATAAATTGTCCATCAAGGTTATTCCCTTTCCCATGGATTACACATACTAATGACCAACTAGGTTACTCCCTTTCCCATGGATTATCTAACCCTAGGAATAACCTAATTAACCACTGGGGTAATCATAACATCATAACATTAAATGACTCCATTTCAAAAAGTATGATCACAACATTAAGTGCCTTCATTTTAGAAGTATGATCTCATCAATAAATGACCACATTCAAAAGTATAATCTCATCAATAAATGACTCAATCAAAGATATAATCAACATTCAAATGATCAATCAGATCATATAGGTTAATCCCAACTTATTTGCTTCATTCAATAATCAAGTAAACAACCCAACCAAATAGGTTATTCCCTACCTAGGGTTTCAATCAAAAGTGATGTAACAATCAAGTGATCATAAACAAATCATAAAACCTCTCTTTCAGTATACCTCAAATATTCACATGTTTACAATGTTCACTACATTTGTATATAATTTAGAGGATATTAGCCTAAGAGGAGTTCGTGCTTTTGCACCTACAAATCCTCTTCTCTATACAACTTTGGGTTGCCGGAACATGAGTCCTCTTCTAGAATTTCGTGAATAGGAATAAACTCTTAATCAGAAGATAAGAAAATAACATAACCATAAAATACATTTTATCAACCCTATTGTTGAATAATGATATAACCATCAAGTATACACCCTAACCCTATGGAAAGATTATCTTCCTACTTCAAGGAGATATGAGTAAACAATCAAGTATAGCCTATCAATATGGTTTTCATAACATCACAACCTATCAATGATGACATGTCTATAATGTCATCATTCCCATTGTATTACTATCCTTATTATCCACAAAGGTTTACCTAGCATCATAAGCTATCAATTTCAAGTTAACACTTCGATGTAATAAAAGATTTCATACTTCACAACTTATGCAACTTACATATAGTTTTATCAAACTAAGTATAGTTCATAATAACAACATAACCACTCAAATTCCATTATATAGAATATATGTATATTCCAAATAAGAGGGTTTCACTAATTCAAGACACAATCAAGAATCACACAAGAATATTCCATACTAGGAAATACCTATGTTCATAAGAACAATCATATCAAGCATTCCCAAAGACAATCATTCCAAACAAAGGAATTTATAATCAAATAACCTTTCAAACATAAACAATAGAGGAATAGAAATTAGCATGCCTGGATATAAAGTTCCAACTGATATGGCTGCTTTCCAATCTCAACCTCCACAATCAGGAATGCTACTCCTTCAATGCACAACAAATCTCCAAGCTCTAGGCTCTTCTTAAAGAAACTCGAATAAACACAAACTCACAACAACTCTCTTTTCTCGACAAAATCCTCAAATATTGTTTACACAAAAAAAATAAAAAGAAGAAATATGATTTCAAAAGGCATTTGAAATGGTAGAGAGAGCACCTCTATATATGCTAAAATTTGAAAATCCAAAGGCTACAAACAAGCTAGCAAATTTGCCACCTCCATATTGACTAAGCTTAAGGAATGAGAGGTGGTTGCTAAAAATATTGATCTACAAACACATACACAACCAGCTTCTCATTTTAAGAATGAGTCACTCATTTCATTGTGACAACAAGAATCAAACTCAAAAATGTAAGCTATGGTTTCCCAATTGCATTGCATATCGACTAACTTGGCCAGCCTGTGGTTTGAAGACCAAGGCACATGCTTACTCACTGCTTATGCATTGGTTTAAAAGCTCAAAATAGAATTCTATTAGCTACAAATTTCATGAAACATGGCACCACATATCCACCCTACGTGCCCTCTTCTCTTGTGTGGTTGAAGACAAATTTGGTGTGTTAAACTCACTCATGCCTTTGTTACGCTGCTTATAAGTCATCAACTTATTTTCATATTTGTGCTTTGCTCACAACACTTTATGCTTTGGTTATATTTCACTTATGCAACGCTCTATTAATGCACTATCCTTTTCATTTTTGCAATGCTATGATAATGCGCTTATGTTAATACAATGCACTTTCAATATGTGTCGAACATTATATAATATATATATATGATCATATTCACATGATTATTAAATGCCTCAATTGCCAATCGATATTTATATAAAATTATATATTAAAATAATATATATATATACATATATACGTATATTAATATATATGTATATATGTTTACATTAACATATATAATATATATATATATATATATATATATATATCATTATTTTAGTATCCACACTTTAAACACATTTACTCATATTCACCGATCGACAAAAATATATGGAGTGCATATATATTTATATGTGTGTGTGTGTGTCGCATTTATCCAATCGATACTCATGCATATGGGTTATTCATTCATGAGCATGTGTAGATACGTCTATCTACATGTACCCATGCACGTATATAGTCATATGTATGGGTTATTGAGGACATGTACATATATATGTTTTATGTATATACTTCACTAATTAACACATGAATATGAATACATGAAGAAGGACTTCCTCTCAACATAAAGACTTAATCACATAACCCTAGTCAAGAACATCCATAGAACAAGATCATAACCACACACAAATCATGCACAAACAAGACTAAAGGTTACTTACCATTTCCCAAGTCAACTTGACTCAACTTGACCAAACTAGATGTGAGTGTGTGTATGCATAATTAAGCTCATTAAGGGTTATCAGACCAAGTTCTTCTCCTAAGTGATACTCCCCCTCACATACCTGAAGGCTCGACTCTTTCCTACGTCCACCACTATCAAACATTTATATCTATTTAAATAGATACCTACTAACACACAAATAGATAATTATATAGATGGAAAAAATATAAAACTAATTATTTTATTTACTTGTGAGTTATTTTGTTTTACTTTAAAACTATTTTATTTACTGTATATGGACATAGACATAAATTTTAGTTTTTTTATCTAACCTTTTTAGTAATTTGATATATTTTTTAATTCTACTTTTTAAAAAACCTAATAATCTTTTTGTTTTATTTTTACTTTGAAAAGGACAAATTTTATATTACTTATATCTTACTTCATTTATAGTCTTTAATATATTTTTAAATTTATATATCTATATATTTTTAAAATGATACAAAATAATTATCTTAATAATTAATAAAAATCCATTGTTCATGGGTTGATCTCATCAAATACATTTTCTTCAAACATATTAAGATTTCAAATGGATTCATTCCTCATTGGGAAGTTGAAAAATGAATTTTGGGACTCGGTTATCTATAGTGTAAGATGTCTTATTAGAGACTCAAACATATTAAGATTTCAAATGGATTCATTCCTCATTGGGAGCTTGAAAAATGAATTTTGGGACTTGAGCACCTATAGTGTAAGATGTCTTATTAGAGACTCAAATGCTTCTTTAATTAAAGAAGCATCAAAGAAGTTGGCTCCAATTATGAGCAATGGGGCTAAAGCAAAATCCTTTGACTAAGATAATTATAAAAGGGGATTATTTGGTCATACTTCAATGTTTGAAGAAGAGATTTTCAATAAATTGAAAAAATACAAAATAAACAAAATTTTAATATTCTTCAATTCTTTAGAGGATTTCAACATATTGCAAAGGTAAAATGATGACCAATTTTCTATCTAAACTAAGACATTGAGCAAATAACTAGCAATCAAATTGAAAGGTGGCAAGGATCAGATTGAATGTATGGAGTAACGAGGGCAATGCATGACTCACCCCAACTTAATGTCAATTGATATGAATCTTCGATAGCAAATCAGTCACAATTATTTCATTGCATTCCATTGAGCAACATTTATTCATCATATTCACAATGTGTTGCATTTACATTACCATTTGGTAGTATGGAGATGAGTACTCGTTGGGTGCAACAATGAGGCAAATGACTTTTATAGGGGAGACCTTCATGGCGCTTACGAAAGCATTTTTTCCAAGGGGAAGGTGTGAGGTAAGCAAGCAAGATTTTTTTGAGGACATTACATGTCACAAAATCAACTCAGAGATGGCCTCTAAATTTGTCAACAATACTCAATTGATTACAAGGGACGATGCAATAACGAAAGCTTTGGATAGGTTTACACTCGGGAGAAGTTTTGTATAGGCAATCAATAAGAAAAATCCATAAAAGCTTTCTTCAATGTCATGTTTGGGGTTTGAATTTTGTGGCTTTGCTTCTATACAAATAAATGGTGAGGATTGTTGAAACCCGCAAGAAAGCAATCAAAGAGTTAGTTTCCATCGAACATTTTCTAAGGGAGCAATGTTGGTTGGAAGGGTGCCAACCTATGATGGATATCTAATCTTCTTCTGTTTTTCTTTTTAATTTAATTATTTCTTCTCCAATTTAAAATAGTCTTCTTGGTCACCAAGGCAGAGAAACCAATTAGATTTCTTGTTTGGCAAGTTGCTATGGTGAAGCAGGAGGACGACTCTTTGGCCTAGAGGGATGCTAAGGTTATTTGGTTTACTCTTTCATGTTAAAAATATATGGTTGTTTCTCTTCTTTTTTTGTTGCTGATATAAATGATGCCAAAATGATCTAGTCAATATGGTTGGGTTATGCTCAGGAAGTATGTTTATGTTTATTAGTTACATATAATTAATTAATTAGAGTTTTATACGTTGGAGATTGTATTTATTGCCTTCCACAATTTATATAATGGATTGGTATGGTGCTGTGTTTGTCGATAGAGGCAATCTTCAAGGGTTGATGTCATCAAACTCAAAAGTTAATGTTTTATGTTTTGTCATGTTTGATCATAAACATGTATCCTTTTTCTTTAAATTAATATTAAAAAGGGGCCCTTCCCTCACTTTATCTTAAAAAAGAAAATTAAGTTTAAGCAATTTAATAAAAAGATTGGCAATAATCTTGTAATCTTTTAAGCTCCATGTAGATGGTATTGACTGGCAACAATCATCCTTTATCATAGAAAAGGCCGAGTTTGAATATTGATTGGCAACAATCTTCTAATCTTTTGAGCTCCATATATGACTGGCAACAATCTTCTTGAGCTCCACGTAAATGGTGTAGAGATTATTTGCCTCTGCCAAATGGTGTTCCCCAACAAGTCTATGAATATATCTGTTTTCTGTCAAATTAGATATAATAACTTGATTAATTGGTGTTCCCCACCAAGCCTTATATATATATATATTCTGTCAAACTAGATATAATAGTTTTGCTTATTCGGCGTCCTACAAACTAAAAAATGCCTTTCGCGTAAGTGGGTACGTAAATGGTAAATCCAACAATCCTAATTCTCTTATTAGTGTTGATCAAAATGCAAAACTTGAAAGTATGATTTCATAGCAAATAAAAAAAATAAAAAAAAGCTTTAAACAAAAATGACACGTCACATCTCAATACACACCAGAATATAATATGTGCATTGACATCATCATAATTTTCTAAATCATTAAAGTAATTTGCCTCTTCAGCTAATAACTTGCTTCTACAGGAAGGATGCCAAAAGCCTCAAATGATAAAATGTAACCACCTGTAGAAAATTAATTACAAACCCCAATCTTTTCAAACTTGGTTAGAGGGTGGATAATCTATGTCAACATTTTTTAAGGTAACCAAACTGGAAAAATCGCTATAGAAAATAAGCTCTATATTCTGATCTTGATAGTATTAACCTACACGTGTTCCTCATACTGTCTCCAAAACTATGTTGGCAGTCCAAAGGTGAAATCCCCCAGATATGCTAGGATTTTTCTATTTTAAGAGATATGCTAGCATTTCTCTACTAAATGTTCAAGAGCTATTTGCGTGTTTCATTGGGTCACCTGACTTGTGATTATTACCGACATACACAGCGAGAGATCATATATATGAAAGCACACAGCAAAAAATACAAGGAGCTAGATTCCACAAATAAAATATTTAAATACTTCTATACCCTTTTCTGTGTTTTCCCATCAGTTTCAATATTAAGCAGTATAGGAGCTCAAAACCAGAGAAAATCCTTTGAACTTTAAATATTTAACACAAAAAGTATATGAAGCTTCTGAGAAGACATCTGCAGGTTAAATTCTGTTAATTATAGAAAACAGCAATTTCAATATAATTCCAATAATTGATAAATTCTCGGGAAAAATGTTATCTGACTCCTCCAACTAACCAAGCTCGATGAATGCAGATTATGTGAGCGCTCCTTCTACTCTGTCCCTCAGTTACATATAAAAAACAAAAGTTTATGACAGACATGTTCACTACGAGCACTGAAAGATGCTTTAACACGGATTTGTCACTAGTACTACAAGCACTGAACAGTGCTGTCAAAAAAAATTACTCCACTTAAGTAATCCTACGTCTCACGCCTAGATCTCCTTTGGCGAGGAGCTGCCCCTTCTTCTCCTATTTCATTTTCACTTCCACTTCCAGATTTCTCTTTCTCTGCCACATTCTCTGAACCTTCTTTGTCCTCAGAAACAGAAGCCTCCTCCCGTGGAGGCTCATCTTTTTTCTCTGCAGCCTTGACCGCCACCTATCAGAATTGCAAAGGTTCGATATAAGCAATCAGCATTTACAATAAATAATCCCACAAAAAGGACGAACATGAAAATAAACAGTTGTAAGAAGGGGAACAAACCTGTGGTTTCTTCCCACCAAAGAGAATCTTGAACAATATTGTCAAGATTACCACAATAACGGACACCAAAATGCCAATCGTCAAATTCGGTTTCTTTTCACCTTGCTCAATTAGATCCTGTCAAATACAACAGCCATGAAAGCTTTCAAAACACGATGTAAGAAAGCTCAATCCCAGTAATTAATTGACTAAAGACAATAGAAACTTAAGAAAGTCTAAGATTGACAAAAGGAAGACAAAATTACTACTGTTTTACCCATTGGAGAGAACTTCAAGCCACAAAAACACTGCTGAGAACGACAAGGAATCCACAGAGGAAAGAATATACTTACAATTATCTTTAACTTGTAGGCGGACAAGAATGAAAGGTCTGCTATGCTATACAAAATGTCAAATACCTTCTTCTGCAAAAAAACGAAAAGTGTAAGGAGAATTTTGGAATTTTTTCTCACCAAACCCATCTCGAACAAACACAAACAGCAGCTGATGAATGCACAGTGAAATGAGATGAGGTAAGCTACAACGAAAGCCCTAATTAAACAGCATAGAATACCTGATAACCAGAGAGTTCCCCAGGTAAGGTATCTTCAGCATCTTCCTCCTTCTGTCTTTCCTTTTCAATACTAAATTTCTCCTTCCATGTCTTCTCTCTGTACTCCTCTGCGACCTTCTCATCCAATGAAATTAGTATGTTGTCGAACAAAATTCCATCTTGCATCGTCCAGATTTCAATGCCAATAGCAGCAATTGGTTCCAAATTGGGCCTCTCCAACTCAAAGTATTCTGGGTTGGGAATCTGTTGCGGCTTCCAGATACCCTTATAATTTGGGTTATCAATCATAGGGGCATACCATTTTCCCTTGTATGCAGGATTGCTCTTCATTGGCCTCTTCCATTCACCACAACCAGGTGCCTCATCACACTTGGGATTGGAAATCTTTGGTGCTTCCCACTCTCCATCTTCGTCATCATCCCAATCATCTGGCTTTGTAGATTCAGGATCATCAATTTCCTCAGGTTCATCATCCAACCAACCTTCAGGCTTTTCAGCTTCCAAATCTTCAATTTCCATTGGAGCCTCCTCATCCCAATCTTCGGGCTTGGTTGCATCAGGATCTGGGATCTTGGCTCTCTCATCCCAGTCTTCAGGCTTCTTATCATCTGGATCGGGAATAGTTTTAGGTGGAATGAGGGCAGGCTCGAAGTCATCAGACAGAAGATTTACCTTTTTCTTCTCCTCTCCATCTATCAAAATCCTCAATTCATTATCAGGCTTGATAATGGCTGTATAAACATGGGTCAATTTATCAGATGGAACGGACGGAGGGTACTTGAGATGGTGTTCAACATACTCCCCAGACTTAGGATTCTTATGCTTGTAAATGAAGTGCACTTTATTGGTAGCTCCGCATTTGTCTGGTCCAAACATGATGGAGTATGGAGCCTCATTGTCAAACTCCTTTGGCTTCCATCCAGCTTCTTGGGGACGGAGGTACTTCAAGTAGGCACCTCCACACTCAAGGCCATTCTGTAAGCGCACTTCATACTGTAAGACTAGCGACCCATCTTTAGGGTCAACAGTCTCTGGTATTTCTTTAACTATGGCGTACTTCCTTGCAGCTTCACTTACAAGAAGACCATAGTCCTCATGACCTTTACTCTTTTCATGTTTCCACACACCTGAAACAAAAATAAACAGCAAAAAACAATTTACTTTTTATTGACTTGATCGACGATTTCTTTACAAGAACTCTTAACAGAATAGAATGTGCTATGAGGAATTAATAAGCAGACAAACAATTGATAAATAAATAAGACGACAAAGTACTGTATGCATAGATCATTTATAAAAGAGTACAGCCTAAGCTGAGACAGGTCGATTAAAAACTCTTAAACCATAAGATACTAGAATACTACACAAATCACTAAAGGAAAAGTACTGTATGTGTAAACCGTAAAACATTAGAATACCATACATAATAAGCACACAAATTTATTTATGAAGCACCTGCACGAGCCCACCACCCACAGAATATGAATAGTTAGGCAGTGAAACTTATTTATGAATTACCCACAAAGACCTACAATCTAATACAATGGTATAGTTCCAACCCAAAGAATATGAATGCCATACAAATCTAATACAATTGTGCAGTCCCATGCAGGTGACCTACAACCCAAAGATGAAGAATAGGTGGCAGTGAAATTAATTTATGAATAACCCACAAGTATACAATCTAAAACAGCAGTAGGTCCATGGAAGGGCCATCAACCCCAAATTTCACGTTAGCAGGTGGTCCCGTAATATGGTTTTACTTTCAACTGTAAAATCTTCATCATTTTTTAACAAATTCAGGAAACTATAATAGGCTAAGGATTAGAAAACTGATTTTCAGCTGATGTTGGTCTGAGAGTTTAACGCACAAGTTTAAGTAAATTACTGCCAACTATCAATCTATTTTTGCCCTAAAAGTAAATATTAGGATAATGTATAAAATGGAATCTTGTACTTAAATTTTATCACAGCTACGGTTTGGAAATTAGAATTTTAGCGGTGATTTAAGTATGTGGGCTACAATTATGCAGCCCGCTGCTTAACTAAATGAGTGCCACATGGTTTGGCATTCTTACCTCCCTTCTATTTTAACATTTTACTCCAAACTTTACCTGCAAAAATGTGCCACATGCCTGAACATTTAAATGGGTAGAAAAAGTATTACAAACAAGTAGATGAAATCAAAAAACATGAGACCACTGGTGCCAAAATGAGATCGTATAAAATTTGGGAAGTCACTGCTAAAACGATTAGCTAAGCAGCTGCTACATGGGAACCTGCCGTAAGAAGATTCAAGAAGACCACTCAATGCAACCACTGAACATATGCAGTCAAATTAATTGATGAATCAACAACACATCTACAAACTCATATAATGGTGTGGTCCTATGGAGGAGCATAGGATACCGAATTTCATATCAGCAGGTGGTTGTGGAATGAATTTTTTACTTCAACTATAAATTCCTAAGCATTTTTTAACAAATTCAGGAATTTTCAGCTGGTGCCATAGATAGGATCTCAGAGCTTTGACCCTAAAGTTCAAGGAAGCTTTTACCAAAGACAATCTATTCTTGGCCTACAAATTGCAGAATACAATTCAAAAAATGTTTATTTTGCTGTATAAAACTAAATTCAGAAATTTTCAGCTGGTGCCATAGATAGGATCTCAGAGTTTTAACCATAAAGTTCAAGGAAGCTATTACCAAAGGCAATCTATTCTTGGCCTAAAAATTGCAGAATACATTTCAAAAAATGTTTATTTTGCTGTATAAAACTAAAGGGAGAAGGAGAAGGCTTAGAATATCGCTCAAGGGAAACAACGGAATAAATATATGAAAAGATAGGCAGTGAAATAACTCTGTGAATTAATTACCCACAAAAAACTAGAACCTGATCCTGTGATATGGCCTACAACACCAAATTTTATGGCAATAGGTGGTCCGGTGATGTGGTCAACTCTTTAACCATAAAATCTTTAGCCTTTCAAAACAAACTCAGGAAACTGTGGTAAGCTAAAGATTTAGCAGAGACATTGATACACAAGTTCAAGAAAGTTATCGCTGACCAGAAATCCATTTTTGCAATTAGGCCTAAAAATTACAGGATACTTTTCACAAAAGCCTTCAAATTTCCTTAGAAAATGTAGCGCTGTATGTGGCTGATCCTGTGATAGGGCCTACAACACCAAATTTTATGGCAATAGTTGGTCCGGTGATGTGGTCAACTCTTTAACCATAAAATCTTTAGCCTTTCAAAACAAACTCAGGAAACTGTGGTAAGCTAAAGATTTAGCAGAGACATTGATACACAAGTTCAAGAAAGTTATCGCTGACCAGAAATCCATTTTTGCAATTAGGCCTAAAAATTACAGGATACTTTTCACAAAAGCCTTCAAATTTCCTTAGAAAATGTAGCGCTGTATGTGGCACCTGAGAGATTTTTATACGCAAAGTTCAAGACAGTTATTGTCACAGTGGTAATCTGTTTTTAGCACTAAAATGCCTTGAAATTTCCTTATAAAAGCAACTTCACAGTAAATTCCAAATTGCATTGACTATTTCGATGTAAAAACTAAACTGAGTAGATCCAAGTAGACTACTCAATGGAACCACTGGATAAATGTCTAGGGCAATAACACCAACACTGTCTCATCAGATGAGAGACGCAACACTTACAGTGGCAGTACAAAAAAGAGGCAATACTTTTAAACATAAAATCTTTAACCTTTTGAAACAAACTCAAGAAACTGTGATAGGCTAAGATTGAGGAGAGATTAAGATTTCCAGCTGAAACTGTAGATGTGGCCTGAGAAATTGATACACAAGTTCAAGAAAATTATGCCAAGCGGCAATCTATTTTTGCGATTTGGCCTAAAAATTACATGATACTTTTCACAAAATTGCCTACATATTTCCTGAAAAAATGTAGTGCTGTATACAGCGTCTGAGAGTTCTTATATACAAATTTCAAGACAGTTAATGTCATAGTGGTAATCTGTTTTCAACCTAAAACTTACAGAATACTTTTCACTAAAATGCCTTTAGATTTCCTTAAAAAAAGCAACTATGCAGGAACTTCCAAATTGCATTGACTGTCTTGATGTAAAAATTAAACTGAGAAGATTCAAGTAGACTACTCAATGGAACCACTGGATATACGTTTAGGGCAATAACACCAACACTATCTCATTAAATGATTGCCAAGACACTTACAGTGACAGCGCACAAAATGAAGCGGATTTAGCAAAAATCACAATGTGCCATAAGGGCATTATTGAAATGGCAACCATAATGTTTTACAAACAATTTCTTTAATAGTCTGCCACACACCGCCCTTGAAACAGTGTCTAAGGTTGAATCAACACTCAGGCAGGACCTAACACAAGTCACCTGTAACTCTGGAAGCAAAAAAGACCAGCAATGCGGGCTAGATGCTCTAAGGTTATATTGTAGCATCCTACATGGCATTGGAGTAAGGTAGAGAGACAGTCACCAAACATTTTGATACCCAGCAGTGCTAATGGAAGGGTCCAGTCTTCCTACACCGTATCAGAGCTAGGTAGATAATTACACTGCAAATTAAGGGTGCTCAAGATTCAATCATCACTTTGGCAAAGCCTTCGCCTATGAATTAACCAGATGCGAATATGAAAAGTTCTAAGTTTTAACACAGAGTTGATCACTGGTACAATAACCAGCAGAGCAAATAGATGACTAATTTCAGCACTCGGTTTCCCTGGGACGATAACCAGCAGAAATGGGAAGAT
Source organism: Sequoia sempervirens (assembly GCA_007258455.2). Taxonomy (NCBI): domain Eukaryota; kingdom Viridiplantae; phylum Streptophyta; class Pinopsida; order Cupressales; family Cupressaceae; genus Sequoia; species Sequoia sempervirens. Next base: position 15,026 of record VDFB02282395.1, on the reverse strand, counting down.
TCTAAGTTTAGTAAACACTTAGTTCATTTAACTTAAACAGGGCGATGTCTAATTACAAAATTACAATTTACTCAAATAATTAGATCCGGTCATGATACTAACCTTTATAATCCTCCTTCTCTGATACAATCCACTTGCCCTCATAGGGTTCATCAAAAGATTCATAAAACAGCTGCACAAAACCAGACATTATCTCAATTCCAAATCCAAAAATCCCAAAAATTGTATAAACAAGTTTATCTTCGTTTACAGGATTTACTAAAAAAAATATCAAAGAAGAATCCATATAGATATATTATGTTAGCCATTGGGCACAAAAAAATTAAAATGAAATCCTCATACCGTGCTACACTAGGATGAACCCCCCCAGATAAAACCACAATTAATTAAAGTATTTGTGGACTTCACTAAATTTAACATTCAAATCTTTTATTGCGCAGCATTAGAATTAAATTCTCCAGATAAAACTAAAACTAACTGAACGATCTTCACTAAGTTTTCCTTCGGTCTGCAGAGTCTCAAATCAAAATTGCTTATAACTGAACACAAAACTGAAACCCCACACAAGATCCAGCGAAGAGAGTATGTATTTAACCAAAAATTTACTTCGATCTGTTAAGTTTACTCTGAAATTATAAAAAATTGAATGTAAATCCTAAACCCTTAGCGAAATACCTTCAAGTAGGCATGTATTCCACCTAACAGTACAACGATCTGTAGAGTTTTGCACTTAACAGAAAATGGGTTCAAAACCCTTCTTAAAATCCAGCCAAAAAACGTGCTCTGATGAATTTTATTGGATTTTCTAGGGTTTAGCGAACATAAATCACAAACCCTAATGTACAAAAAAAGTACGTAGAAGCCCATAAATCAAGCTCACCGGTTCAGAGGCTGAAACCAGGACATTCAGCGGTGCAATTGCACAGAGCAGAGCCAAAAACAAAGAAATCCGCCATCGATCCATCGTGCCCAATTAAAGCACCCTGCAAATCCAACATAATTTCAACAAATCCACCGTCAGAAGCTCCCAAAACTCAAATCTCCTTCAAATACACCAAAAAAAAACATGCCATAGTCTATAAATAACTCTCACAAAACACTAAAATATCCATTAAAACAAGCGCTCTCAAAACCCAAGCCGTAAAAAATCGAAACAATAGAACAGGAAAACATATTCACTACAAACGAACCCCTACAAATTCAAAAATACACGGGCAGATCAGTTCACAGTAATTAAAAAAAATCAGATGCAACTTGGTCGATCTACAAAAAGGGCAAAATCTTTAACCTTGCTTCACTAAAACGTACGAAACCAACCTCGAAATGATCAGAAGAAAACGGCCGATCGAGCTTCCAATTTGAATCTCTCCTCTAAAACGGTTTCCGCGAGCTTTAATAGAGATACTTAGAGCATTTGAGGGTTTCCAAAATTATTAATACGGAAAAATACGAAGATGGCGTCTTAGGCTTATTTGACCCGGCCACTACACGTAGTGCGAACCAATCGCGTTTGCGCATTCTTGAAATGAGGCAATCGGAGCTTGACACGTCATGGGCATGACGTGCATTACTGTGAGGGTGACCACGTCAGCCCAATTTTTGGCCACGCTGGACGTGCCATAGTGGTATGTCGTTCGTCTTTTAAAAAGTCCCGGTCATATGGGCTTAATTAAGTGATATATTAGGGTCGTGGAGGTTATTGGTCAAGAGTTAGATTTTGTCCCTTATATAATTGTGTAAACAAGAGAACCATTACGAGGCTGAATAGGTATGTTTATAATTATGTTAGCACCTCTATTATTAGTAGGTGGTGTAATAGGGATGTTGATAAAGAGATTTTTGGGAATATCTAAGTGGAAAGATCTTATTGTAATCAATTTTGTTTGACAAGTTTTATTTTTTTTAGTGGGCATTTCAGATAGTGGATAAAAGAATGAATGGAGTATAGTTAAAGTGAGATAGAGATAACGAACGAAATAGTTTGAAAATAAGGAGCGAATATATGAGTAAGTGAAATAGTGAATGTATGAAACTTGTACAATTAAGGTAAAATGGTGTGAATAAAAATTCTTTGCAAAATATGCACAAATCCTTACGTTAGCACCTTTATTATTAGGTGATGTATTAGGGATGTCGATAAAGAGATTTTGAGAATATCTAAGTGGGAAGATATTGTAATCAATTTTGTTGACAAGTTTTATTTTTCTTAGTGGGCATTTGAGACGGTGGATAAAAGAATGAATGGAGTAGAGTCAAAGTGAGATGGAGATAATGAACGATAAGATAATTTGGAAATAAGGAGCGAATATATGAATAAGCGTATAATAGTGAATGTATGAAAAATTGTATAATTAAGGTAAAATGGGTGTGAATAAGAATTCTTTGCAAAATATGTATACAAATTCTTATGTTAGCACCTCTATTATTAGGTGGTGTAATAGGGATGTTGATAAAGAGATTTTGAGAATATCTAAGTGGAAAGATATTGTAATCAATTTTGTTGAAGTTTTTTTTTTTTGAGTATTTGAGATGGTGGATAAAAGAATGAATGGAGTAGAGTCAAAGTGAGATGGAGATAACGAACGAGATAGTTTGGAAATAAAGAGTGAATATATGAGTAAGTGTAAAATAGTGAATGTATGAAAACTTGTACAATTAAGGTAAAATGGTGTGAATAAAAATTCTTCGCAAAATATGTATAAATCCTTATGTTAGCACCTCTATTATTAGGTGGTGTAATAGGGATGTCGATAAAGAGATTTTGAGAATATCTAAGTGGAAAGATATTGTAATCAATTTTGTTGACAAGTTTTATTTTTCTTAGTGGGCATTTGAGATGGTGGATAAAAGAATGAATGGAGTAGAGTCAAAGTGAGATGGAGATAATGAACAACGAGAAAATTTGGAAATAAGGAGCGAATATATGAGTAAGTGTAAAATAGTGAATGTATGAAAAATTGTATAATTAAGATAAAATGGGTGCGAATAAGAATTCTTTACAAAATAGGAGGATGTAATCAGGTGGTGTGGATCTAGCACGAGGGCATACAAAGTGAAACTGGGGTACAGGATTAAGGAAATTGCACTGCCCAAGCAAAATTGGCCATGTAAGCTTATCTGGGGTAAAAGTTGTCTCCCACAAGTTGGGGTTTTTCCCTGGCTGGCAATGCAAAAATGAATTCTAATTGAAGACAAACTAGCTACAATTGGGATCCAAGGTCTTGGAAGGTGTGTGCTCTGTTAGAGCAACAATTAGTCAATAGACTACATTCTTTGGACTTGTCCCTACACAGATAGGTGTTGGAAATACTTCATATTCAAACTAAATTTTCACTGTTCAATCTCGGTGGACATAGTGGATTGGTTTAATATGTGGCCACTACCATACATGAAGTCAGTGTTTGGAAGCATCTAGGAAGTCACCCTATCATCCATTATATGGGAAGTATGGAAAGAACGCAACACAAGAATCTTTCAAGGTAAGGAAATGGAGTATGAAAGGCTATGTGGCAAAATTGAGGGGGTGATCACAAAACTAGCAAATGAAGTAGCTCAGGGCAAAGAAAACAAACAAAGAGTTTTTACGAATTGGGATGATAGGATTTTAAAATCCTTTACGAGATTGAAAACTCCACTTCTAGGCAAGAATAGCGGGAACAATCAAAATTCAAAAAGAGGACAGAGATCAAATGGTTGGCTTCGGATGATGGGTGGATCAAAATAAATTTTGATGGGGCCTCTAAAGGAAACCTGGGGCTGAGTGGAGTCGGGTGGGTTGCATGTGATAAACATGGATTAACTCTTGCAAACAAATTCATCTATTTGGGGGAATGTACCAATAACGAAGCAGAGTTTAGAGTGGCATTGATAGGCTTGCAAGTGGATTTGGAGTTGGGAGCTAAACGTATACACTTGGAAGGGGACTCCCTTAGTACGATTAACACAATCCGACTCAGCTCTACACCAAACTGGAACTCAATCGTTGGCTCCTACCAATAAGAGACGTGTTAACAAAGTTTGAAGCCTTCAGGATAAGCCACGTGTACAAAGAAGGGAATGATGTGGCCGATGGGCTGGCCAAGGCGATGACAGAAAGAACTCGAGATCAAGATGGTGGCCAGGTTGGCATCGTACACAAATAAAGGGACAAGGCTCATAAACAGAAGGCACATGACAACTTACACTCTGGGTACAACTGCTAATCTTATGACATTGGGAAAGACTGGTGTTGAATTTGGTTATTAATTTTTGGCATGGATGTTTACGGATGAATGGTGGTGGAGGTGGCCAAATCTTTAAGAGCATCTAGCGGATCAGTTGGTATGCGTCGGATGATATGCTACTTGAGGCAACCATCATGACGTCGTAGGGTGAATTTATTGAAATAGGAATGGGTGGCAACATTGTAACCAAAATTGGATGGCTCTTAACATTTCACTCGTTTGAGTGCAATGGATACACCACTCTTCTTGAATACTGCCAAGCAGCAGCAAGCATTTCATGGAGAAATTACTGATAAGCGCCTGAAGGGAATTGTGGTGTCATCGCACCCGCTAGTGATTTGTGTTGTCAAAAAGATTATGGGTTGGGAATTCTTGCTGGCTCACTAGAGGCTTAGGGTTAATGTTGATATCACGACAATGTTCTTGGCGATGTTGCTCTACATGGGAGTTTCCAAAGCCAAAGGGAAGAAGCTCTGTCATATGGTATTTCAACATTCAATGCTGGGGGAAATTAATGAAGCCCTAAACAATGTGGATGGCAACCTACTCATCCCAATGCCACAAAACTACTACATGTCTCTAGGGAATGGGTTGGAGGTGCCAAAAAAATTAGTGGTGCATTCGTTGAAATTGGCTAAACTTGAGAAGCATTGGGAAGAAATTGAGAGAAGACCTTCTTGATGCGTGCAACAAACATTGCCAAGAACCGACCAGAAGGATGGGTGCAATAATATGTGAAGGTGGAAGGGCTAGAAGGGAAATTTTGGGCAATAGACGACAAGGACTTGGAGCTGGGAGCTAGTGAAGAGTGATTTGAAAATGACTTCAGAGACATGGAAGAAAAGGCCAACCACCCTACTCATCAAGTGTGCGGCGTAGACTACCCTTTGGTGTTGAATGCAATTGAGGCCAGGAAAATGGAGGCGGCCAACAATGACAATGAATGAAACCCTTGGTAGCTGGTGAAGTTTCCTTTTTTGGTTTTTTTGTTATCAAATAATGTGAAATGGGTCTATTAGTATGTGTCTATTGTTAGTTCGTGGTCGATCTGGCCAGTCTGCAAATGTAACTTTTTGGATAGTAGCTAAGGGTGGGGATAGAAGGAAATGATGAAAGTTGGGTGAAAGAAATGTATGTGTTAGGATGGTATAAAGTTGATGACTCAAAAATTGTACAAAATTTGGTTTGATTAATACAGGGTGTTGGCTCGTAAGTAGCTATTTAACTATAAAAAAAAAAACTTTGCAAAATATGTACAAATTCGTATGTTAGCACCTCTATTATTAAGTGGTGTAATAGGGATGTTGGTAAAGGGATTTTGATAATATCTAAGTGGAGAGATATTGTAATCAATTTTGTTAGACAAGTTTTTTTTTCTTAGTGGGCATTTGAGATGGTGGATAAAAGAATGAATGGAGTAGAGTCAAAGTGAGATGGAGATAATGAACGGTGAGATAATTTGGAAATAAGGAGCAAATATATGAGTAAGTGTAAAATAGTGAATGTATGAAAAATTGTACAATCAAGGTAAAATGGGTGTGAATAAAAATTCTTCTCAAAATATGTACAAATTGTTTTTAATAAAAGATCATGTTCAAGCTACCAAAACAAAATCACTATCATAATTTTTCATCAATTGTGAGTAGTCTAGTAATGTAAAAACAAGTGTCATAACAAGTGGTGGACATCACAAAAAAAATAGTGTCTTGTGGAGTCAATGAGACTAAATTGATGGATGGTTAAACAAGTATATGTCAATATATAAATCTGAAATGTAAACCCTTCTTAATTTTAATATAAACCCCTTAAAATAATGTGATACTTATCACTAAACTTTGTGTGTGTGTGTGATCTAAACTCTTATTATTAAAAAATATATATTTGTAATGTGATATTACAATTGTATTTTTTTCTAGAAACAATTTCTTTACATAATGATATATATAATAAAATTAATGCAAATATCTTATATATATATATATATATAAGAATTTAATTATTTTATTTTATTTACCTTGTATAGACCCCTGAAATTATCTTGGGAACAACACTTTTTGACTAACTCTCACTCTTCTTCCCTAAATGATTAAATAATACCTTATTATTTAATTATTATCAAATTTTATATTCTTCTATTAATTAAGTGATTTAACATTATTTAATTAATTCATTCTCATTCATCATTTCTAACTGGTTAAATAAATCATATTTATTTAATAAAGTCTTGATATTATTCCTCCTAATTAATTAAATAAACATCAATTATTTAATTATGTCTCTAACCCACTTATTCTTCTAATATTAATTGAATTGTTATCATTAATTATTTAATTAATCTACTTTTCCTCTTCTAAATTAAATAATTAAATTAATTATTTAATTCTCCAAAATTCACTCAACATGATCTATTAATAAATAATTTTTTATTTATTAAATCAATTTCATCTTGCACGTTTCTCACAAGATTAATTAATTAGTTATCCTCTCAACAATGACTAATCAATCAATCTCATGGATTTCTAAATCAAATCAATTAACTATTCAATCACTCCCATTGACTATTAAATCTATTCAATGGATTATTCAATCTATTTAGTTGACTGATCAATCAAATCAGTTCACTCCCACTCACTTAGAGTTTTTCGATCAATCAATTGACTTAACTCTTCAATCAATTCCTCATGCAACCAGTTAACTGGAATCTTGCAGCCAGTTGTATTCAGTTAACTGGGCAATCAATTCCTCTATGCAACCAGTTAACTGGAATCTTGCAGCCAGTTGTATTTAGTTAACTGGGCAATCAATTCCTCTCATTCATTCTCAACCTTTGATCTCAAATTAGCACCTCTTAATCTGGATCGTTCATCCAAATCAATCAAATCTATAAAACAATCCTCATTTGTATGATGATGGCTAACCACGAATTCTCAATATTTGGCATCATTTATCATACTACAGTATTTAAATCTTAAAACAACATTTAGCATACAAAATATGAGAGCAATTATCAAGGATACACATGGAGAAAAACAATGAAGGTGATTCAAAGGTAGCATAGAAAGGAAGGTAAAATTGTATCAGTCGGTTATATTCTATGTTGCATTCATTCTTGATTGAGAGATTGATTTGAGTTTAGTATTGAATTCAAAGTTTAGTGGTTATTGTGATTGATTCATGCTCTATGTTTATTATAACCTCAATTTTTGGTTTTACATTTGGTGAACCCGACGTGAAAAAACACATTTTTTAACAAATTTGTATAGATTTTAGAAATTTGTGCAACTACAGGAAGTAAGACTCCTTCACAAATTTATGTGATACAATTGCATGTAACATGCCCATTGTTCTACCCATTTATTTTTACTATGCTTGACCCACAAGTGAATAGTTTATGATCTACCAACATTTAGCAATAAAAAATTTATATTCTATTTCAATAACAAGATGCACATTTGAAATAATCCCATTTCAAACTTTCCCATTGCATTACAAAGAAACATTACAAAATCCCAATTAACGATTCCATATTACATAATTTCATGATAACATTTTCCATTTACAATTTCTCAATAAAGATAAAGATACATGAATACATACATAGCTTCCAAGAGCTTAATGAAAACAAAGATACAAATGGTCCAGGTGTCCCTTTATGGGCATACATCCTAGATGTCCCCAAAATTGGTGCATACATTCTAGATGTCCCCAACACTAGTGCATGCATTCTACTTGTCCCCAATATTGGTGCTTACATCCTCAAATCTTGGTCGCCAACTGTATAAGGGAGAGCATCACTCAAGCGATTTTCCACCAACCAAAGACTTACTGCAGTCCCCCACACATCTACCTAATTGGTAAGATGGCCCTACCCTTCAACGAATAGATTGGTTTGATACCTCGTAATACTAGCCTTCTTGAGCATGGTGTTGTGTCCTACATATCTAGAGCCACCATACATAGGCTACAACCTAAATGTATGACATTCCATGCCTAGTATGCAAACCTAGATCATAGTGAACCGACAATGTAAACAGTGGCTACTTACACCACTTTGGCCAAAGAATTCAACACCCAGTACTTCAAGTGTAGGTCATATGTTCACCCACCCTTAGCTCAATTTGGTATTTGATTATTCATAATCATAACATACATTCAGTCAAAAAGGTGATGACATAACAAATTGACTATCTAGGTTACTCCCTTTCCCATGGATTATCCTAACCCCATGAATAAATAAGTTAACCATACATGCACACATACTAAGTGACCAACTAGGTTACTCCCTTTCCCATCGATTAACCTAACCCCAAGAATAACCAAATTAACGACACAGGTAAACATAATGTCACAACATTAACTGACTTTGTTTCAAAAAGTATAGTCACAACATTAAGTTTCTTCATTTCAAAAGTATGATCTCATCAATAAATGACTTCAATTCAAAATTATGATCTCAATAATAAATTACTTTAATCAAAAGTATATTCTCATCAATAAATGACTCCATTCAAGAGTATAATCAACAATCATAAACAATCTTAAAACCTCTACATTTAGTATGACTCAAATATTCTCATGTTTACAATGTTCACTATATTTGTATATAAACTAGAGGACATTAGCCTGAGAGAAGTTTGTGCTTCTTGTAACATACTAACCCTTCAACGAAGTAAAAATTTCTAATTTTTCATCTGACGAGTAAATAAACTAAGTACAAGTCATTGTAATAAAAAAATAAGTTATTTATTGAGATTATATGAACAAAGATGCAAAACACATTACAAACAGGATTTCATCTCATTACAATAATTCATAAGTAACATCAATACAAGAATGCATTCATTAACATACATAGCTCAATGAGCTTTGGAACAAATAGTTGTAAGACAGTCCAAGATCCTTTCAAATCTTGGTTCTTTTGTCGCCTATTATGGAGGAGAAGCATCACTCGAGCGCTTTTTCGCCAACCACAAACTCTTAATGCGGTCCCCCACGCATCTATCATTCGATAGATGGCCCTTCCCTTCGACGAAAGGATTGGTAGAGTAATTGATAACGACAACCAACTGAGCATAGTGTTGTGTCCTACATAACTAGAACTTTGTAATCCCACAATCTGAAACTAGTATGTAATACTGGATCACGGTGAATTGAGAGTGGAGCCAAAGGTCGTCACACTACTTTGGCCAAAGTATTCTCAACGGTAATCCAGAGGAAGGTCATCTATCACATACACTACTCAAGGTCGATTTGACTTAAGGCCATCTTAAACTATGCATAGGTATTTCCTTCAATGGATAATCTATCATCCCAAAGATAACCTATCACCATTTAACCTACTTGGAATAAACCTACTTAACAAGTAAGTACACATGCTCCCTCCCATACTGGATAAACAATCCTAGGAGTAAACACAAGTTATTCTAGTTAAGTCAATAACTTAGCTAAGTGTATCACATGTGCCACTCATGTTCAATCATATCTAGTATATAATACCTATGATAAACACTAATCTCCTATTATGGAGTATTTACAAGCACATTATAAAAACAACATAAAATCTTTTAATTCCCTTTCAATGAAAATTTAAATTCTCTAAATGCAAGTACTTAGAAAAAAAATTCAAGCATATATAGAGAACAACTCATTCATAATTTAAAATAACAAAGAAGAATATCCCCATGCCTATTATCGCTCATCCAATCAATTGATAGCAATGCATCCTTTCCCAAACAACAACAAGCTTGATAATAACTTCTCAAGAACATCACAATAAAACTCTATCTCTCAAGTGGATAGTTTACTTCAATCAAATAACAACTCTCTCACAAATAAATAGTATTCTCTCTTTCCCTTCTCACAAATAAAATAGAGCATAAGCTGAAATAATGCAAAGTAGAAACTTGCAAGAAGAATGCATAAAACATGAATAAGGAATGCCTCTTCTCAATGATCAGGCATCCCTATTTATATAGCAGCTTGGTAACTTCTTAGCCTATAGTTTAGGCATGAAAATGGACAACAAATACCATGCAAAGCAACACATAAATCACAACAAAAAGGTGGAAACCAAACAAGTTCATACTCAACAAAACATCTACAGGTCAACTTACTAAATTGACAACAAATGGAGACTTATTCAAATCTGCACATGGAGAATTTGAATTATCTCCAGCAAAAGACATTTACAGAAATGGGTTTCTCGAGGTGGCGCCAAAGCTTCCACTTTCCTCTTCCATGTTGGCGCAGTTTCATGTAATTAGAATCAGTCAATTACCAATTTGCAACACCAAGCATTCATCAACTTAAATTGTGGGTGAGTCGATTTAAGATATTAACTCTCTTTGACAAAGTCATCGACTATTCCTCATGTATCAACACATGTATAAAACATGACAGTTTAAGTTTACCAAGTCAAAGATAATCTTCTACATGGCGTCAACTAAGTCTATAGCTTGCATCGACATAAGGCAACAACTTTAAATGAAATATAAGTGTTCCATAAAGTGTGACAATTATGAGTAGAAATCAGCTTCAATAAACACAGTCAAAAGCAACTTTTATCAACCTCTAATAACATAGTCATAAACGACTATAATCGGTCTTTATAAATCAACTTTTATCATGGTAAATGATAGTCAATTTCTAATAATATATACTATGTTAAATATATATCATTATATATATAATATATCATATACATATATATATATATATCATAAGCCATCTATGTAAATATTCATTCAATATTTAGACAAGTATAATCACAATATATCAAATGTATGCATATATATGTATATAAGTATATGCCTCTATGTACACGTATGTGTATGTACACCTATATCGATGCATTCATATGGCGTATCCATATGCCAACATGCACGTGTATCGATACAGATATATATATATATATGTGTGTGTGTGTGTGTGTATATACTATACACATATATATGTTCCCATTCGATTAACATGTTGACATTCACAATTACCACCATATCAATAAGTATTTACATGTGGTACATCTACACATTTGCATATACATATCGTTAAATCATTTGTACGTGCACACATATACACATACTCCATGAACGACCCTCTTATCCATATAATCGTAATGTAACAAGAACTCAAAAGCTTGAATAGATAAACATCACCCAATAATGCACATAATAGTAAACAATACTCTACTAATGCTAACACATCAACTAAGAATGACTTACCAACTTCCCACAAACTGACTCAACTCAAACATTCTACTGTGGTGTGTGTATGCTCAGATAGTTTACGTTACCAGTTACCCAGCCAAGATCTTCTCTCGAGTGATACTTCCCCTCCACCTGGAGGAATGGAACATATACCTGCATCCACTAACACATGTGCATGACAGTCAGTTGTTCACAACATATGCAGTATACGTTAAACATCTCCAAAGTTAGAATAATAATTCAATAACCATCCATTCATATATATGCAATAATTTTCCCATGAGATAAGATCAAATGAGATAACTGTTGGACACTAGGAACACTGAGAGGGGGGGTGAATCAGTGTTCCACAATATTTGAATTTCAAATAAAATCTTAAACTATCAACAACAATATAAACTTTGATATCATCCACAACATATAAACAGAAGGAAACATGCAACCACATTAAAGAGATAATGTGAACACCATAACACCAAGATTTTTACGTGGAAACCCTATTAGGGGAAAAATCACCGTGGAGATTAATCCACAAAGTATACTCTGTTAAAAGTATGATCAGAAGGGAACACACTTGCATTCAGGCACACTGCCTAGAGCTCACTGCTCAAAATAAGGAAGGCTCACTGCCTTACAAAATATTTGAGAATACAACAAGAATGTTGAACTGATAAAACAACATCTCCAAATGCCTGGATTCCGTTCCAATGAAACTCAGTTAAAATGATCTTTAGCCCTTCTGAATGACTCTGTTTTTACTTTGCTATGCTCTGCTCTACTTTCTACCCTTCTGAAAACCCTTCCAGTACTCACGCACACATCTACTTTGTTCCACACACATTCACACACTTTCACACTTCTTTTCTTCATACATTCTTCTATACAAAATGAATTACCGATCTCATTTTTATATTCGCTAACAAGGATTTCATTTCTATATGTCGACTTTTAAACAAAATATAATATTCTTCCACATGTCAGCTCAAATCACCAATTAGAATTAATGTGTACCCACACAAGTCGGCTAGACTATAGTAGGGACCCAAATCAAAATTACCAACACATGAAATAGTTGAAACAACTACTCCCTATACATCTGTGACACGCTATATACACTAGGTCGGCCATAATGAGAAAATAAACAAGTCATTCTACTGAATCTCCAAACTCGTGCACCGATCAATGCAACATTGTAAAACTTACCAATCAGGTAACATACATGCTTGACAAGCTTGAAAATCTTCCCTGGGGATCCACACAACAAAATAATGATCCGGTGAAGTATTCAGACCAACTTACCAACTGGATACTTTGTTCTTTCCGCTTTCTGTCGATAGAATACTATCTTCTACTTTTCCTGCTGGTATGAGTTACTTTTGAACTGCGGACCATACTAAAGACTCCAGTTGCCATCAATGACAAAACTAGCAACCAAAAACAATCTCCAAAGCCATATGCCAACAATCTCCCCCTTTGGCATTGATGACAACACTTAGTGAAAAATGACTAAGTGTCGGAACCAAAATTCAAAGCTTCAAAACACAACAAAACACTGCTCCCCCTTTGGACGTCAAGGCATTTTTCACTGCATTCTCTCCCCCTTTGACATCAATGACAAAAAATTCCACTACTTTTCTCTCCCCCTTAGTATTTTTATTACACTCTCTCTTGCTTCATTCTCTCCCCCAATTGATCAGAAAATTACAACTATTGCTAAATTTAGAAAATTATTTTATACTTATCTTTCATCTCTGAAAGAAATTTCTTCCAAGAGTCCACTGCAATCCCAATAGCTATTATCAGACTATTGTTTTCTTATGTCCTATTGATAACCTGGACAAGGGATTCATGAATGGTAATGGCTTCTTCCAACTTTTCTCCTTTCTTCAGAACTTCAATCATTTGCTCTAATCTACATTTAGTTTGATCCTTCACTTTCCAAAAAGTATCCATAAGAGTGTTTCTGGAAAAGTGAACCTTTGCATGCTCAACCTGCAACTCATGAACCTTCTTCTTAACTTCTCCATCCTTGTCTTGAAACATACTGTAATCCTAACCGATTCTGATCAACTCATTCTCAATTTGTTCCAACTTGTCCTTGTATTTACCAACCACATGAGGCCACCTAAGACAATAATTGTAGATCTTGTTTGTTGAGTCAATGCATTGTCTTAGTACATTCATTTTCTTCTTCAGTTTGGAGAGAGATAGCCTAAACTGCATCTCCAGATGTGAGATTATTTCTTCCTCTTTTTTGTCCTGAGGCACATAGGTCATAGCATCCCTGATGCATTCAATCAATTCTTCTAGAAGTGCATTCTACAAACTTTCCAATTCAATTGTTATTTTCCACAAAGTATCTTCCTAGAGTGTCCTCAATGAAGTCTTGTTCATATGATGGTCCATTTATCCATATGTTAGTTATCTTTTGCATTCCATCTTCTTCTTGAATAATCTACAGTATCTTTGCTTTAAATAAAGCACCTTTTTCATCACTTTCTTTGCTATAATCACATCCAGTTCAACTGGTTTCAATTCATCTCTTGGTGTGTATTCCTCAGAATCTTCATCCACTATATCCACAACTATCTTCTCTTTACCTTTTCTCTCAACTTTTGTTGACTTAGGTGTCGAAGGAGTGTCACCAGCCAACTCTCTTTCTCTCTTCTGCTTTTTACCGCCTTACCGGAGGATGACCCACCTTCAACTACTTTTACCGAGAGAGGAATATCACTTACACCAAACTTTCCTAACAACTTTATAAAGAAGTTTTCATAAACTTGTTCGCCTTTTTCAAAAGTGTTGAAATGCTCAAAAAATTTCTTACAAACTGGTATATTTTCCTTCCATACCACATTATCATTTTGAGGTAAGCAATTCAGGAAATACATCATGATGCATATAACTAGGGTACCAAAACTAAAAGGGTAATCTATATCCTTTGTTAATTGCACATTCTCCATCAATTGATCCTTCAACAATCCACATAGATCAAAGTCTTCATCTTCCATTATCATTTTGTGCGCAATGTAGACTGCGCCTGTAGAGGTTGCACCTTCCCTATTTCTGAAGAAAATCTTGTACGAAATTCCATATGCAATGTACCTTGTTAATGGATCTTTGATCGTTGAAATCATCAAAGCTCTCAAATCTCCTTTTACACTGGTTAGGGCTTCGACCTCGACATTCTGAATCGATTTCTTTTTCAGGACATCTCCAACTTTGCACAATTCTGTTAGATTTTTTATTACATCCTTAGAAATTTGACAGGGTTTATCCAGAGTAAGGATATTATTATCCAATCTGTTCAAGATAAACCAAACTACCTCTGCATTGACGAAATAAGGGAATTCATTCCAGATGTCCAAATTGTTATGTTTTACACCTCCAAGCTTTTTTAATTTGTCAACAGACAACAAATTTCTTATATCCTTGACCTTTCGACTACTATATTCATCCATAGTTACTGTTCCTTTGATTTGCTTCATTTTTCGTACCGAACAGGGTTCTACTGATGACCGAATAAGTATGAAATTGACAAGCAGCTGAAATACCTGGAGAATTTGTCACCGATTTGACTTTCACTCCTTTGATTTTT
>VDFB02282394.1:0-23350 GCA_007258455.2 Sequoia sempervirens | reverse complement strand
CCTAAGGTGGGTGATTTTTGGTTTCTTACCAGACTATGCTTCCTTTGGGGTCATCTTAATGGCTTGTGTGGGAGACTGGTTAAGACGGTATGCTGTAATATACACTTCCTCAGCCCAAAATTTCTTGGGAACATTCTCCAACATATAGCGGGCCATTTCTGTGATGGTACGATTCCTCCGCTCAACAATATTTTGCTAAGGGGTATAGGGTGTGGTAAGTAATAAAATAATATTTACATTATTAATTTAATGGTCAATGATGTATTATATTGTAATCTTGTAGATTAGATCGTTTCTTCGGTCTTCTTCAGTTAGAAACCTTTTATATTTTTGTAACTTTGTAAATTCTATATTAAGCATTCTCACTTCTTGTTAATAACATTGAATATTTTACCATCTTCTTTGTAGTATGGTATCAGAGCGTAGGACAATTAAGCGGGAAAGTGATTTTTTAAAAATCTCTATGAACGACTTATGTTTTCTTAATGCGATTTTTTTTGAAGCCTGGGCGACTTGATTTTGAATAAAAAAATCACATTCTGTAGAAGTTCATGCTTTTTTGCATTTTGGCGGATTTTAAAATCGCGTTTCTTTTTTGCTTTTCCCGTGCGCGCGACTCTTCATTTTTCTGAGAGCTTTGGTTTCTCTGGGTGTTGTGCTCTTTTTAGTGACCTGGGTTTCTTCTTCTTTAAACCCGCAGTTTTGAGTTTTATGGTCCAATGTCTTTCGGAAAAATGCGAGCCACAATCTTGCGTGAAGACGTATGTTGTGGATATTGTCTCTCCCGCGCGACGTGAAAGCCTCTGCCCGCGACCTGGGAGCCTGTTCGTGGCTTTGTAGAGGAGACCGACGCCTCTTTAAATTGCATTTTTTGTGAAGATTGTATGCACGTGACCTCTTGAACGCATTTTTGAGCGCAATTTTTTTTTGGGTGTTCTTTGTTTTGCTGCGACCAGTTTTCTAGGCATCATGAGACTTGTTTTTGGGTGCTTTGAAGTTGTGAATCTCTGCATTTTTTCTGCACTTGTTTCTTGCCGACTCTTTGAGGTTCGAGCTAGGGTTTCAAATAAACTCTCTGTTTTCAAGCCGATTTTTTTTTTGATAACATATTCTTTCTATGTTTTTCATAAAGATTTTTGGGTGGTCATCAGAATTTTTCGGGTGCTTCAAAATCCATGCATTGGGATTTGTGCAAGTGGGTTTGCCTCAAAATTTGTGTTTGCAATTGCGTCAATTTTCAGGATCAATACAATTAGTTTTATTGCCTCTTTTGTTTGCCTTGTTTTTCGTGCCTTGAAAAGCGTGCAAGATGGCAAGTTTGACCAACATAATGTTGGAAGGCAGTCAATGATTCAATGGCAAAAACTATAATACTTGGAAGCAGTAAATGATGGCTATCTTCGAATATTGCTGCCTTGATCAGATCATTTTGGGTAAAAAGACAAGACCAACATCGGGTGATAAAGACCAGGAAAAGTTTGATGAGCAAAATCGTGAAGCGATGATGCTCATTAAGCTGTCTGTCACCGACGATCAGCTTCCACAGGGCCCATCCGACAAATCAACTGCTGAGATTTGGGAGCATTTGAAGACCTTGCATGAGACCTCCGACAAGAGCTGTGCATTCTTTTTGAAGAACCAGCTGTTCTCCATCATGATGGATGAGAGAATGTCCTTATAGGAGCATCTGACAAAGATTCAGGACATCCGTGATCAGCTGGAGGCGATTGGTCGGAAGATGGAGGAAGAAGACATGGTAGTCATCAGTTTGAAAAGTTTACCAACATCTTACGAGCACTTTGTTGAAACTCTCAACATTACATCGACTAATGTTGATTTGAAGTTTCCAGAGCTTTGTACCAAACTTTTACAGTAGGATCGTTGGAGACGACAGTTTGGTAGTAGTGCTTCTTCGTCCTCTACAGAGCAAGCTTTTGCAACCAAGTCTCAGGCTAAGAATAAAGGGAAAAGTCAGCCTCCGCAGCAGAAAGGCTCAGGTCAATCTTAGGACAGCCCCAAGAAGAACATTCAGTGTAATTATTGTCACAAATATGGTCATATGAAGAAGGATTGTCGTCAATGTTTGGCTTCTGAATAGAAGAAGTAGGGAGGGTCTCAGTCGAAAGCAAATGTTGCCGAGCACGCTGAGCAGAAGGAGTCTGCCTTTTACGCCTTTATGGCTAAAAGACTTGCAGATCATGTGAAGTCCTTTGCCTGGTACATTGATTCAGGTGCTTCGCGACACTTCACCCATCGGCGTGATTGGTTCATTGACTTCTCTCCTTTTAGTGATTCAGTTATTTTTGGAGGAGGTGAAGAGTATATTGTTGTCGACAAGGGCAACGTTCAGATTCAATCTACTGGGAGGAATCTCATATTCCTCATGTATACTACATTCCTGGCATGGAACTGAACCCTATCTCTGTCAGTCAGATTATGCGACACTCTCCTCAGTTGGATGTGGTATTTAGTGCACATAAGTGTTCAATTGTTGATCAGGAGACCTGCAACACTATGGTTGTTGGCATTGGGATCATGGTCTAAATAGACTTGTGGATACAGGTGGTTCTCTAGAGTTAGCCATGGCAACTAGAAATTCTTCCATCACCAGTCTTTGGCATCAGTGTTATGGGCACTTAAATGTGCATTATCTCTCTCAACTATCTCGGGAGGGACTTGTAGCTGGTTTACCTGTGATCCAGATTCAACATTGTGGAGATTGTGGAGCTTGTCAGGTTGGGAAGCAGCACAGGACACCGTTCCCAGATGGTGACTCATGGTGAGCCTCCAAGGTACTATAGTTGGTTCACGTTGATGTATGTGGGCCAATGAATACACCTTTTGTTACTGGTTGCAGGTATTTCTTGCTTTTTGTTGATGATATTAGTCGTAAAATGTGGGTGTATTTTCTTAGACAAAAATCAGATGTGTTTACTGTATTTCAAAAGTTTAAGGCCTTGGTAGAGAAAGAGTCTAGTTGTTCCATAGTCACTCTTAGGTTCGATAATGGGGGGGAATTTTGTTCTACTGATTTCTCCAACTTCTGTGATATACACGACATCAAACACCAGTTAACCACCCCACCTCTCAAAATGTGCCAGAGTAGCCAATCACACAATCACTGAGATGGCCCGCTCCATATTACAACACAAGAATGTTCCTAAGAAATATTGGGCAAAAGCAGTCTACACTGCCGTCTATCTTCTTAATCGGTCTCCTACACAGGCTGTTAAGGGGAAGACTCCCGAGGAAGCTTGGATCGGTTGCAAACCCCATCACTATCCAAAATCTTTGCCTCTTTAGCATAAGGTAAGGGATTCCATGCCAAGTGGCTCCAAGTTGATTCCAGAGTCAAACATTTATGTTCAAGGTGGATGTTGATAACCATAAGGTTTATAGGTTGATTGATGTAGACACTAATCGCCTCATCTTCAAATGAGATGTTGTCTTTGGATGAAGAACGCTTAATTCTAATCTTTCCTCTGCTCAAAATTTTGAGGATAAGCTCAGTCAGTTTCTCATTTGGGTGTCCGGCTCTCTCCGCTAGGGTCCACTTGATGGGAGTGGACATGCATTCTGCTTTTGATGATGCTCAACCTCACTGGATGATGCTGATTTTCCACCTGAACTCCATTCCATCCAATACTAGTTCCAGCCTCCTCATGCATCCGACGTTGGCACTTCTACTCCTCACTCGAATGGCTGCTAACGGCCAGGATCTCTATGATGATGAGCCTGTTTGAAACAGGTAGATCGTCTAGAAACAAGAGCAAACAACATACAGTTAATTTTGCTCTCATGGCCAACATTCACAGTGTTTACGAGCCTCAAACATATTTAGAGGCTAAAGGAATTCCTGAGTGGGAACAAGCTATGGAGGCTGAATACCATAGTCTACAGAAGAATTACACTTGGGTCCTTTCTGCTCTTCCTCCAGGGAAGAAGCCCATTAGCTGCAAATGGGTGTATAAGCTTAAGTACAAAGCTGACGAAACCCTTGACAAGTACAAAGCTCGTCTCGTTGCTAGGGGGTTCTCATAGAAAGAAGGCATTGACTACGAGGAGACTTTTGCTCCTACACCCAAGATGAGTACCATTCGGTTCGTCCCTGCCTTAGCAACCCAATTTGGTTGGAAAGTCCATCAGATGGACGTCAAGAGTGCATTCCTCAATGGTGAGTTAAAGGAAGAAGTCTACATGACGCAACTTCCAGGGTTCAAGGTTGTCGGTAAAGAACACCAGGTGTGCAGACTGGTGAAAGCTCTCTATGGCCTGAAATAGGCTCCTTGGGCTTGGTACATCAAGATCGACAAGTACCTCACAGATCATGGCTTTCAGAGGAGTCCATCTAATTTTGATTTGTATGTCAAACACATTGGTAGTGATATTCTTATTCTTGTTGTCTATGTTGATGACCTAATCATTACTAGCAGCTCGACACATTTGATCGATAAGATCAAACAAGATTTGTGCAGCTCATTTGACATGACAGATTTAAGACTTTTGCATTATTGTTTAGGTGTTGAGGTTTGGCAGATAGAGAGCACTATCTTCATCTTTTAGTCCAAATATGCTCGAAGTCTATTGGATAAGTTCCAAATGCAGGATTGCAAACCTGTCTCCACACTTATGGAAAAAGGGCTAAAGTTGTCAGCGAAATTAGATTCACTTGTAGTGGATGGATCCTTGTTTAGGCAAATAGTGGGAAGCCTTATCTATCTCACTGCCATTAGACCTGACCTCAGTTTTGCAGTGAGCTACAATTCATGCTTCATGACAACCCCCAAGGCTGATCATTGGGTAGTAGCGAAGTGTGTGCTGTGTTATGTGAAGGGCACTTCTGATTATGGACTTCTTTACACTAGGAGTCACGATCCTAGACTCATTGGTTACATAGACTCAAATTGGGCAGGTTCGGTTGATGACAGAAAATCAAACATTTGGGTATTGGTGCAGTCACTTGGACTAGTAAAAAGCGGCAGGTAGTGGCTCTTTCCTCGACAGAAGCAGAGTATCAAGGAGCAGTTAAGGTAGCTTGTGAGGCAGTTTGGCTTCGTTGGTTGCTTGCGGATATGCAAATATCTCAAGCAGGTCTGACTCCCTTGTTCTATGATAATCAGGGAGTTCTCAAACTTGCCAACAATCCAGTCTTCCATGAAAGAACCAAGCATGTGGAAACTCATTGTCACTTCATTCAAAAGCTTGTTGAAGACAAATCAATAGTATTGCAGTGTGTTTTGACAGAGGATTAGACTGTTGATATTCTCACCAAGTCCCTCAGTCCAGATAAGTTTGTAAAATTTAGGGGGCATCTTGGTGTAGTTGATATATTGACCATTAAGGGAGGGTATTAAAATAATATTTACATTATTAATTCAATGGTCAATGATGTATTATATTGTAATCTTGTAGATTAGACCGTTTCTTCGGTCTTCTTTAGTTTCTTCTTAGAAACTTTATATTTTGTAACTTTGTAAATTCTATATGAAACATTCTCGCTTCTTGTTAATAACATCAAATATTTTACCATCTTCTTTGTAATAGTAAGCTAGTGTCTAATGCCATGTTTGACACATAAGTCAATGAATTGGTTAGAACAAAACTTACCCCCATTATCTGTCCTAAGAGTGATGATTTGACATCCAGACTCTTTTTCAACTAATGCTTTAAACTTCTTAAATTCATTAAATACTCATGACTTTGCCTTGAGAAAATACACCCACATTTTTTTGCTAAAATCATCAACAAACTAGAGAAAATAGCTGGCACCAGTGGCTGATGCAGTATTCATTGGTCCACAAACATCTGCATGAACCAGCTGTAGAACCTTGGATGCTGTCCAAGACTTTCCATCTGAAAATGGAGTACGATGTTGCTTCCTTTCTTGGCAAGCTCCGCAAACACCATGTGTCTGCTGTTGAATTTCAGGCAAGCCTTCTACCAAATTCTCTTGAGCCAACTGAGGTAGGCAATATTGAGATGCCCATACCGTTGATGCCAAAGAGTGCTGATGGATGAACTCCTCGCAACCAGCGCATGCTCTAGAGGATCTCTTGTATCAAGCAATCGATACAGACCATGATCCTCAAGTCCAATTGCCACAATTTTCTTGGACTCCTTATCAACAATTCGACACTTGTGTGAACTGAAAATGATGTCCAACTTCGGACTGTGTCACATAATCTGACGCACAAAGATCAAATTAAGCTCCATGCCCGATACATAGTATACATTGAGAAATATTAAATTTCTCCCACCAGATGTGATTTGGACTTGCCCTTGCCGACAATTGTATACTCTTTGCCACCACCAAAGATGACAAAATTGGAGCAAGCCATATACTTCGTGAACCAATCTCTCTTGTTTGTAAAATGCCGAGAGGCTCCAAAATCGATGTACCATGCAAATGATTTGACATGTTCTGCTGGTCGTTTGGCCATTAATGCATAAGAGATAGACCCCTGGTCAGATTACATAAATGCCATCCCTCCCGTTTTCTAAGAGCATGAAAAACGAGGTAAATCTTGTGGTTAGCAAAACTTTTCAAAAATCTTCTTTTCACAACTTCTTAAATTTCTTAGAAAAATCTAGCAAAAAATGTTGGCACAATTTATTTTTCTAGGAAAAAAATTGTCAAAAAAAAACGCTGAAAACTGAGTTGCCAGGAAAACGTGAAAACCCTAGGTACAAACCAAACTTGACCAAGATTGCAGAAAAATCCCGCTGAAGAAAATCTCCAGAAAAAACAAAAAAATCACCATGATTTTGTAGACACAGCCGCCAAAGAAAAATCGCTTCGGAAGCAAGGGTCACGTTTGAGAAAAACCTTAGTTGCAGATTTTTTGTTTTAGACACTTCAGTCTCGAAAACGCGTGCGGGAAAAATGCACGAACCAGTAAAAGAATGGCGCCGATAGAAGACACTCGGGATCAAAATCTTGCACGCCCAGATGCGAGCAAAAATACCTTGCAATTTTAGGTCAGGAGAAACAGTAAAATATCATCTCTAAAAAAACTGCCCAAAATGAATTGCGATTTTGCACTAAAGAAACCTGTGTTTTTCAGAAAAAAATGGGTCGCGATTTTTCCCTTTCACAGACCTGTGATTTCTTGCACAAAGTGACGCGATTTTAAAAGACCAAATCTGTTGAAAAACCCTCAAAACTGCCAAAAAGAAACTTCAAAAATCTTCTGCAATAACTCCACAATTTTTATAGGTAAAAACCCTTCGATTTTTATTTAAAAAAAAAAAACTTCTGAAAATTTCCAAAAGAATCTTTAGGTAATTGACCACGAATTTTTATTGCCCAAAAAATTCACCAAAAAGAGCCTATGCTCTGATATCATGAAATGATAATTGATATTTGATATTCTTTATTTACAAAGGAGATGAAAGCTCCTTAAATAATACAATATAAGGACGATGTTTCTAAATAGAAACAGTTGTTAACAAAAGTAAATAACAAAAAGTTACTAAAAGCTAACTGAAGCAGACTAGTTTAACTGAAATTAAACTGCTGACTAACTAAAGGCTAAGATGACCATTAAATAATACAAAAATACTTTAATATCCAGTTATGCTCCTCTTTGATTTATTACTTATTTCCAGAATTCTTCTCAAATTCTGAATTTTGAAAAGTGTGTTAGGATAAACTTTCTTTGTCAGCTCATAGATCATTCATCCTGCTATAGCATAACGAAGTTTTGCCCTAGGAAGTTCTATCAGGATAAAACTCATCTGTTTGTTGGGAGATTTCATGAATGGAAAGATCTTGCTGCAAACATTGTCTTTTTCTTCTGTGGAAAGTTCAAATCTGCTATTGTATGAATCTTTTTTACTGTGTCACAATCTCTACGCAAGTAGAAAATTTCAAGCTGAATTTTTTTGAAGCAAGATTCTCTGATTGCCTTTTTCCTGATGCTGTTTGACATAAATTCCTATCAATTTTTGGTGGATCTATTTTCTCATTTTGTTTAAGCAAAAATGTCATGGATTCAGGCCAATCCAGAGGTGCCTCAAGTGTGAAGTTGAACCAAAATCCTGATATGATTCAAGTACATGCACAAGAATCGGTGACCAACAGCAGCAACAAAATGAGATGCAGCATATGAGCATCATTTTCCAGCAATTGATAGGACAACAACAATAAGCGTCTATCTCTAACTATATGTCCCTACTGATTGCTACACCTACTTTCAAGTTGGACACCAAGATATCCATTCCCCACTTTGATTGCACAATTGATGGGGACTAATTGGATGGTTGGATTTATGGTTTGGAGGTACAATTTTAGACAAATATTTTAGTCACAACAAATCGTTATTGTAAAGTCTATATGTATAACCAAGCTCCCACTTGATAGCTATCTGATGTTAGGCTTTTGGAAGCTAAAAATAAACCAAAATTTGAGATTTTTAAAGAGTAGAGAGACTCTTTGGATGTGATTTTACTCACTGTAATGAAGGGGCACTAGTGGTAGTATGGCAATATCTTTGCCAAAAATCAGGCCAATTTGTATAAAAGAAATTAATGAGATCAATTGTCTCTCTATCAATTCAGAAGGCCTTGATCTTGAGGAGGACCTTTGCATTAGGTTCTTTCATAGTTGCATTACTTATGTAATGCCCCAAACCACATAAGAGACAAAATGGAAGGTCACATGGATAACAAATTTTGACGATAACTTATTTCATTTAATTTTTGTCTCATTTCATAGGATTAAGATCATAGGATTAAGACACATGCCATCATCTTAGATTGTTCTATACCTCAGCCTTGCCTATATATACAAGGGTTCTCTCACTGTACATGGTCTATTATATGGTCATACTCAAGGTTGCATTTCATCATTCTTTGGAAATATTGCATAATGTTTGCTTCACTCTTGTGTGGAAGGAAATTGGTGTTGTAGAGAATCTTGGGCTCCTGTGAACCTCTTTTGTCTCTCTTATATGATATCAAAGCTTTAGATTTGTCATCCTTTTCTCTTTTTTGGGAGTTTTTTGCTTAGATTTTTCACAAGATGTATCTTGGAGCAAAACAAACCTCACCAAAGTCTAGAAGGCCCAAAAACATATGAGTCAACAAAAACTTGATAGGGTTTGGATAATTTTCAGATTTAGCATTTTTGATTGCACCACTAAAAATCTTGACCATACAATTTGTATAGTACGATCCATATAGGTTGTATGATTTCATAGGCTTTAGATGTGTAGTTGACATATTTTGACATTACGTAGGCATTGTGTCACTTTGAATTATCACATGTACAAAGGTATGATTTTATTTTGATTTGAGCCTATGCTAGTAGGCACTAATAGGGTATAAAAATGTCAAATTGATGCAAGGGTGACATCAAGAGTTCACAACGTTTGGGGGCGCTAAAGCTCTTTGTCATATTGCCTTAGCTAGGGTGGACTAATCCTTAGTGGGTTGAGCTTTGGCAGTCTTGTTGCCTCTGCTAGCCAACATAACTATTGTTCCATGACTATGGCTCCACATGGGAGGCCCTATTAGTTGTGTTGCTCTGAAATATGCCCCTTTAATTTTTCCCAAGACTTTCACAACACAAACCAGCACTATGCCAATTGATTAGTGTTAGCTTCCAAAATGATAATCAAATTAAATGCACTCAATGCCAAGAATGTTCACCAAGATCCTTTAGAAGGCGAGGTGATAGCATATGGCGGAGGAAATTGAGCTATAACTGAAAAGTAAAATACAACTGAATGCAAATATGCGGTGAACCAACCATGAGAGATTTCCGCACTACCACTTAATCAGTGGGGGGAAAACATTACAATTCAAAACAATTCATCTGCTGTGGCAGGCATCCACTCAATAGTGGGAATTCGCCACTTTTCAGTGGGTGATTAATGAAAAATTAAATTGTTCTTTCTCCACATTGGCGGTAAACCATCCAGGGGTTACAATATGTGAAAATTAACACAAGTAAATGCAGTAGAGGAATGACTGGAACAATACTATTGTTTACAGTCTTACAATATAAAAACATCTGCAAATTACAAGTGATTTACAATAGAATCAAAACACAATTGATAGAAGATGATCTCCCACACTAATAATCTCTCAAATGATGAAAATATAAACCAAAATCTGAACCTTTAGAAATCTGATTACAGTAACCAGCAAACTGAAATTGTTTTACCAGCAAACTGAAACACACTAAATTGCTCACAACACCTTCAAAATACCTCCAAATGAACTGAAACAAATTGCAAAAGCTCTCTAGAAGGTTGGTGCCCAATTTGCAATGACAAAACTGTATCAAAACTCAACATATGATTTAACACGAATTCCAATGCCCTCCTGAAATGGTACAGCCTCCTTGAAAGGGCAATTTTGCTAAATAAAATCAGGCACTTCAAAATTAAATCTGATTTTCTCCAAGAATGGTTGCCATTAGTCTAGAAATGAAAAGAGCAAACACCCATAACAAAATAAAAATCACACCAAAAGCTGTAAATGAAATCGACCTTCAGCCATGATGAAACCAGCAACCCAAAACTGTGAAAATCTCCAAAAATTCTTCAATCATGAAGCTCAATTTGCTAGTCTGGATGAGAAACAGCCATAAAGCCAACTAAGTGTTATCTTTCAAACACGAAATTGGACAAATGCTAGGAGGTAAGCATTCCTCAAAGCCAAATTAATGAAGTCATTTCGACAGCATAACATTAGCATAAACAATGGATGAGAAAAGTTGGAGCAAACACTCTCTTTTATAGAATTGAAGGTGACTCTTCAAATTTCATAACTCCCTCCAAGAAAGGGACGCCTAAACTCCTTTTTGAAATATTTTAATTTTGAAAACACTTTATTCCCTCCCATACAGGCGTCCAAACTTCAAGGCAGTAAGAACATTATTAAAATATCAAATATTTCCTTCATGTGGCGTCCCCCTTCATGACCACTTTTTAAACACAACTTCAAGTTAATGCATTAGGCCAAGGGGTCAAATTAAAAACATAACATTAATACCTTGATATAAATTATTTCTCCAAATATTGCTCTTCTAAAACCAAAACTAGAATCACTCAACTGCCCCAACAAAAAGAGAATTCATTGAAAAGTTGACAACTGGATCATTGCCAAAATTAGAACTTACTAAAAATATAAATTCAGAGAAATGCCAAAAACCTCCAAACAAAGGAAACCCTAATTTCATCTCAACGAGCTTACGGGCCTCTGGAATAGGCTGATGAGCTACTGTATTGATCACTGATGGGAAGGGGACATTACATGCTCCCTTCACCATCGTTGCCTTGCTCACACAAGTAGTACCAACTACTTGCCAACCCAATAGCATCAAGGTCTATTCTTCTTTCACATAAAGGGGTAGGTCTTTTCGGGAAGCAAATTTTGCTTGCAAAGTCCATTTTGTTTCGGCTTCTTATAGGCATTGTAAAGGTATTTCTAAGCACTTTGCAACCATTCACTTAGTTTTTCCAAAATTTTCTCTAAGTATCTGTTATTTTAGTTTCAAGTCAATTTTGTGTACTTTGACTTGGTACTTTGGAAAAATTATAAATATAGGTCCATTAAGTTTTTGTTGTGGGGGTTTCATTTCCAATTGATTTAATCTCTAATTGATTAATGGGGATTCTTAACAATAATGGGTTTTTCTATTCATCCTTACATTATCACTTTGAATGAAGGGAATTATAAGTCTTGGCAAGTTGGCGCCTTGAAACATCTCAAATGGCTTCATCTTTGGCTTCATCTCTATGGACTTGTCCTTAAACTAGGTTACTGACTACCAGAAGCAAGTATGGTGAATAGGAATGATCATGTCTTGGGATTGATTGGTTGCAATGTTGATATCAACACAATGTGTTCCATCTCACATATTGATTGCTCTCACACTCGTTAGATCAGAATTTGGGAGGTACGTGGAGATGCAAATCAATCTCTAGTCCTTATAGATTTTGTAATGGACAGTCTTGTACCCTGTGATGGTTTTGAGAACCTACCATATGATGATGATATGGTAGAGGAGCTTGCTTATTTGGAAAGTCTTAAATGTTGTGATGACATTGAGGCTTCATGTGATGCTCCTTGTTGCCCTATAGAGACATCCATTATTTGGCTCCTATTACTCCTAATCTAGATTTAAAGGGTTCATCTTTTTTATCTATGAGTTAGCATTCTAACTCTTGCATTCTAACATTGGAAGATTCATCTATAGGTGTTCATGCTCATACATCTTGTGTGGACACATCATCATGGGATGGTTAGAATAGTTGGATGACATTAATTGAGATTAGATCTCCTACATCTTTTGTTTTACAAAGTTGAGTGTTGCTACATCCACAGTTTCCAATGATTTATCAAAGCAAGATTTTCATATCAATGTTCTAGATACAACATCTTGCGATGAGTACTTGACAGATATATTAGGTTTATTATGTTTGTCCCATCTTGTAGATTTGGCAGACATACTTGGGGACATTCATCTCCTCTTTGATGTTAGCTTCTATAGAGTTGCATCATCTTCTTTAGATGTCATTAGGATACATTTAAACCCTCTTGTATTTTCGCCACCTATTCCTTTGTCACAATTTGGCATTAGCTTGGAGATCCTTGAGCAACATTTGGAAGATTCCTCGTTACCTTTGGATCTTGTTCTTCATAGTTTCTACATGGTCTTGGCTTGTTACCTTCTTCATTAGTTAGGCTTGGGGTTCTTGATTTGATTGTGGCATTTGTTTAACATCGACATGATGACACTTGAGCATCTTTCGTAGACATACATTTATAGTTTTATTTTGTCATTTCTATTCAAAATGGAAAGATATCCTTCATACATCGTTGTATTTATTTCTTCCCAAGGGGCTGAAATGTTGTTCAACAATTTTGGATCATGTTCAACATTTATTATTGAGCATCTACCATTAGTGCAAGAGATTCTACATTGAGGGGGGCTCTATGATCTCCCTTTTTCTCTCTTATTGGGAGAACTCCTTCCTCACACAGGGTTTTATCCCTCATGCTTTAGAGAGCATCTTTTGTACATTGGTGAAGGAAGTCCTTTTGGGGGGTCATCTTGGGTTCTTTCTTCTCACATTTTTTCTTGTTTACTCTTTCTCTTGGAGGGGGTTTTTCTCATAGGCTTTTCTTCTTTTCTTTGTTTGTGAGATTCTTTTGTACATGGGTATTTAATTAGGCCTTGTTGCCAATACCCATCTTTGCATGTTTGCATGTTTGCATTTTCTCATTCTCCCTAAGTTGCATTTAGGGGTGGTGTTGGCATGAATGGAATTTTCTACTTATTTGATTTTCTTTTAGGACCTTTTAAAACTAGTCACATTTTACTTAGGGCATTAATTTTTGTATCTCATGTCATAGGATTTAGATACATGTCATCATCTTAATTTGTCCTATCCCTCACCTTTGCTTTTATGTATAGGGGTTCCCTCATTGTATTTTATGTACAAATTGCTTTGTATCATTCTTTGGCAATATTGCATAATCTTTGCTTCATTCTTGTGTGGAAGGAAACTGGTTTTGTAGAAAATCGTGGGCTCTTGTGAACCCTTTTGGTTTCTCTTACAACACACTCTTGTCCACGGTGAGTGTAGCAAACACTCCAAGCCTTCTACACAATCTGAGGAGCCCAATTCTTAAAGTCTTTTAGGAGGGGTTAGGGAATACACACAAGTCTCTAGCAATCACCTATGGATAAACTTTTATATTCCCCAAGTAATTTGATGATTCCCATGAAATAGTACCCTTCACGTTAATTTCAATTTTAAAAATAACCATTTTCCAAAATTCATAAGAGTTAATAACACACACTAAGCCTCCATTGATGGAGTTTTCTCAAGATTTGAAATAAAAACTTATAAAATACATAGAAGTTCCAATATTCTAGACAAACAGTGATAGCATACTCATTTTCATTCTAAAATCTAAAATCTAACATTTTTAAATATACAAAGGAAAATACCTTTTTATTCAAGTTTGAATTTAATGTGTATGAAGAACACACAACACCCTATTCAAGCACTTCTCAAAGCTACCAAGATTCCAAAACCAAAAGAGTTATCGCTAAACACAAATCTCTTTCCAAGCTCAAAAATGATATAACGATTTCAAGAAGATTCTCCACATGCTCTCCAAATCCAAAATTTGCATAGTAAAAATAATATAAGTAACTAGTTCTTTGATTTTGCCCCTTCTTGTGCAAAAATACAATCTTGGTTTAGGTGAAGGTTAGGATTTGAGATAGCATGGTGTTCGTTGAGGTTTTGGCCTGTGATTGCGTGGTTCATCTTCTTTTGTGGCTTCCAATTTCTTTCCATGATTGCCACACAACTTGCATTTTTCCTACAATTTGTGTCAATTGAAATCTTTGATGTTTGTGACTACAAGTGCTTGCATGATTGGAAGCCCTTGATTTATTGATGTTCACAACCTTAGATTTGGAGGTTTTTGTCCTTAACCATTCTACAAAACTCTTGTTCATGATTTCTTTTAATCAATGCTATTGTTATTTGTTGTTTGCTAGTGTTTCTTTCTATCTACGCTTGTGTTTGTGATCATCTAGTTTCATTTGAGTGGGAGGAGCATTTGATGTGAACAATAATATAATGCGACCCATATAAAGATAGGGGGTTAGGGCCTTGCCCGCACCTTAATAGTTTAGTGATAGCCTTCATCTGTTTTGTGTAATTCATTTGTTGTCATGAGGTGTTTGCATAAGTAGAAAGTATGTACATGATATTCTTAGCTTTAGGAATGCTTGCTTCTCCAAATAGAATTGTGTCATCGACAAATTGAAGATGGTGTCTCCATATATGAGCTCCTTAGAAGCTTCAAAGTACCCCCTTGATCCCCATTGAGGAGGACAAGTAATTGTGGGGTGGAAATGCAATCCTACAAGAGGTAGGGTATGTACGCCTCGTTTGTAGCATAGATAGGTGCCTCTTGCATGGAGTATTGGGTAGTCCCATATACTATAAGCCATCTATAGACCCAAAAACAAATCACTTGGTATCATGGATTATAATAGGATCCATTTCCATTCCAATTGATAATCCATTCACACCATCGTGTGCAAGAACCAAACTTCTAAAAAATTTCATTAAAGAATGCTAATCAACCTTGTCTGAAGCCTTGCAAATGTCAAGTTTTACAATCATGCTTTTTTTGTTGGAAACTAAAACATAGTGAATGATTTCATGTGTGGTTATGATACCTTTGATGATGGCAGGATTTGGGACACAATGCTCCATTCCCATGAAATGAGTGATGGCAACATGATTTTAATCGATTTGTCATTGACTTAAATAGAATCTTGTAGATGGTTTTGCATAGTACTATTGGCTTGAACTATCCAAAAGTGGTGGGGGAGCTTTTTTTGGGCATTAATGCAATGGAGGTTGAGTTGAGTGCTCTTAGAACTTTTCTACGTCTTTGTGATTCATTACAAAGGTCCACCACTTTCTTTCCCATAATTTTCCAACACTTTTGAAAAAATATCCTTAGGAAGCCGTTTAGGCCTGATGCCTTGTCTAGATGCATTTGGAATGCAAAAAGCTTGAGTTCTTCTTTTGAAAAGGGGTCCTTCAACATTTTGCCCTCCTTTGATATGCAACTAGGAATAGCTTGCAATAATTTCGATTATGATGTTTGATATGAAGCGTCCTGCCTTTGAAGGAGAAAATTGAAATGCTTCATTGATTCCATTTTGATTTGTTCAGGCCTAAGGGCTTATAGCCAACATCATCGGTTTTGATAATTCTGTTGAAAGACCTTCGAACCTTTGTTGAATTGTGAAAGAACCTTATGTTCTTGTCCCCCTCCTTGAGCTAGACTTAACGAGATTTTTTGTCTCCAACATATCTTGTCTTTTGCTTGGGTGCTTTTTTGTTTTGCTAAAAGTAATTTTTTTGTATGTAACTAAACGGATTCATTCCATGCCTAATCGCCACTTTGTTGAGATTCTACAACTCCAATTCAATCCTTTCCTTTTCATTTAAGACGTTTTTGAATGAATTTTTATTCCACTCTTTGATGTTGATTTTGAGTGCTTGGAGCTTTTTGGAGGAACATGTCCTCGTGCCACCAAGTTTGGGCATCCCTTGATACCATTGTTTCATCGAAGTGAGAAAACCTTCATCTTTGGAACACAACTTTGAGTTTGAATGGGCATCTTGGGTGTGCCATATATCATCTTCAATTGCCAATTTAACTAGAAAATGGTTTGAGCCAAAGCACGGGCAGATGGAGCATTCTAAAGTTGAATTTTTTGTTAGCCATTTGAGGGCTAGGAAGAGCCTATCAAGCCTCCTTCAATGTTAATGAAACTTGCTCTTTTGTTGCAACTTGTAGGTCCCATTCTTTAGTATTATATCAACTAATCTATTCTTGTTTATGAAGATTGAAATCTTCTTGATATTGGGTTTCTCTGGGAATACCCCCCATTTATTGTTCGCACACGATATAACATTTAAGTCTCCACACATAATAAATTTTTCCTCTTCCAAGGTGTCAAGAATACTTGGAAATGCCTCTCATAAGGATTTCTTATTCACTTTTCCAACAAGACCATATGGATTGAGAAGAAAAGTATTTACATGCGACAAAGGGCTCCTTACTTCATAGAGTTAAAAGTTGGAACTAGAAAGAGTGACGGTCACATGGATTGAAGGTCCATACCACATGATGCCTAGGTCTCTTGAGACACAAATAGAGTGAACCAAAGAGTTTTTCCACCATATGTACTTGGTAATGTCAACTCCTAACTTCTCTACCTTGCTATTGATATTCCAAATGTTCCTTCCTTTGCCTTGTATTTATAACATTGGTCCCTAATTTTACTTGTAAATATAGTATCGGGTGTAACCTCCTAAAGGCTTAATAAGGCTCACCCGTAGCTTCCCTAACCCTTTGTGTATCTATATGAAATAGTTTAGGTCCCAAATAGGAAGTTGTCGCATGTATAAGAGTGTTCATATTTTTTGGTATCAATTGTATCCCATATCTCAATATTATTTGCTTTCACATTTTTGAGTTCTTTTTTGAATGGCTTCCTTACAATGATCCATATTTTCATTTAAAACATGTTGAGACGAGGGGTGTCGCCATCAACCATGTGAACAATTTCAACACACATTAAAACCTCTATTGCATTTTTTTGGAAATTGCTGCTCAAAATAATTTGCTCTATATTCTATCCTTTAAGTTCTTTAGAAACAACATATTTTTTCCAGTCGATGGAACAAATAAGACCTAGAGCTGCACTCTCCTCAGCCACTAATTTCAAAGTGATGTAAAATGAGGCAAATCTTGTTTTACAAGACCTCAAGAACTTTTTAAATGCATGTTGCCTATAGATATTCATTACCAGACAGTGGTTTCTCATGAAATTTGCAATTTATCTCCTTTTGTGAATTGGTTCATGCACCCATGGGAATTTGGCATTTGGCCAAGTCATGAAGCAATGAATCAGACAATGGGTTGCCCATGGGCTCCAATATTTTTGTGGGTACTTCTCTGTAATCAGTTTCCATCTCCCATACAACTTGCAGCATTGTTAGCAACCACTTGAACCATGTTCTCTAAACCCACTTCAAGAATGGCTTCCTCTAATGTATTGAAATTATACAAAGAAGTGTTCTACTTCTTGTAGTTCATGGTGTCAGTCACCTTCAAGAACACTACAATATTAATCAATGATCGTTAACACAAATTTAACCCTTTGTCATTCAATATGGTGCATCATGTTGTACTTCAAGAGGCCTTGATCATTGCTAATTTTTCACTCACCTTTTTTTAAACCTATTGAAGAGGGAGGTGTGCACCATTTGCCAAACTTGAAAATTTTTGAATCGCATTTTATAAATGTGGATTTCTGGCTACATTGAACGGAATGACATTGAATAAAACAAATCAGCTAATGCATCATCCATTTGTTTTTCTACTGGCTTCTGTAATACCCTGTCATTCCTGATTTTCAGAAAGGCTAGCATATGGATAAAATCATAAGGGCTGATAACTAAATCTCATGGACAATATTATTTGTTGTAAACTGACACACCATAGTGATCTTGATGTCAGTAAATATCTTGATAAAGAATGATGATTCAATGTTTCTAGAGGGTTTCAGATTTAATATTTAATATCTAAGGATTAACATCTTATTCATGCTGAATCAAAGCTACTTGAAATATTTTATAAGGCATGATATGATAATGATATTGTGAGTGATGATATGAGCATGCAGGCAACAATTGACACATGGATGAGGCTAAAGTGGGTTGAAGTTGTGGGGGGGGGAGTGGGGGAGGGTGTGGTTCTGTTTCATAGGACGATTATAATGGTGATGGTGTATGTATAGAACACCAGGGCAAAGAAATTGATGCCAAGTGCTGATTGTGGTGGTAGTAAGAAGGCTTGAATTATCTAATATAATTAGCTTGACAAAAATCCAAGTTAGTGCATCGGAGTTAGTAAGACTGATTTTCACAACAATATAAGGGCTTGGAGAATGTTTTGCATAACATATGTTGAGCCATTGATTGGGGAAGGAAAAGGGTAAGTAGATTAATAAACAAAGAGACATTAAACAAGAGGTGATTGCTGGCTTAGGCACAATTAGATCAATAGCTAATCAAAAGAAGCCAAGAAATATGGCTGGTAGTTTGAAGAATGTCATTTTTTTTGCGACAAAGGAAATACTCGATTGATATTCTGAAGAGTTAGTAAGCCTTCTCAGTTGGCCATTGGAATTCGAGAGAGGAAGGATTTTAAAAAACAAACGGGTAGAAATATAAGAAGAGATCATTGGGAGAAGGTTGTTGAAACTAGATGTGGAAGCAAGGGAAAACAAATATAAGGAAAAGGGGGAAATGAAGAGGCTTTTAGAGTACATGTTGCTAACAAGCCTGGTAATGCTTAAATTCTATGGACATGGTTCAATGTGTGTGTGTGTGTGTGTGTGTACCATGTGAGTCTAGTTGTGTGTGTTTATGTTTGAATGTGTAAAAGAATCAATACCTTGGGGGGGAACCCATAAGACTTAAGGGAAGTTTGTATGAATTGCTGAGAAATTGAGCAATGGAGACAAGCTTAGACTATATTGATTGGGCAATGGGGACAAGCTCAGACTATGCTGATTGGGCGATGGGAACAAACTTATTATGAAGGTTGTGATTGATGAAGATATGAGGAGTGGAAAAGATAGTTTGTGAAGAGTCTTGTGTATGTGTGTTCTTGTAATATGTGTGTCCAATTTTAGTATGATTGTCGAGGCATGTGTGCATGTGTATGTGAGTATGTGAAGTCAATGTTGGGTCACAAACTAGGTTTAGTATTGGAGGCTATGTAATTAGTTAAGTTGGATGGGGCCCTACATTGTTACCAAGTGATAAAGAGAGGAAATGTTCATGCACCTCACCGTTTCCCTTGTGAAGTTGAGTACTTCACTATGAGGGTGGTCGGGTGGAAATGTAGGCCAGACGATCACTGCTTTCTAATGAGGATTGGTGATATCCTTTTTATGCTTAATAGTTAATGATTTATTTTGAAATATGGTCCCGAATCTTAACTAATGTAAATGATAGATGAAATTGCAATCATGAATGGGTGATGTCTTACAATGTTTGTTGGAAGAACGAGACAAAAAATAACTAGGATCATGTCGAATTCCCTAGGATTTGACAACATGAAGCAAGTTGATCATGGATGAACATAGGACAATCTTTAGATTCTTGTGTTGAATTTATAGACGACTCATGGAGGAACTGAGCTTGAAGATTAATAACATTGTCTAAGAGTGTTGGCATCAGATCTATTGTCAAAAACTTGTTATCTTATTGCATATAAATAATCAAAAAGTAGTTTCCAAGCCAAGGTGTAATGTAATTAGGACAATTCTCCATTCAAAAAATCCTTTGAGTGCATTGCTATAACTGTTCAAATGAGATGTTGTAAGTAGTTCTGCAGAGGGCAGTAGTGTCTATATGATATAGAAAATTGTTTCAAAAGTTTTGACTCTAGTAAAGTTTGATGTAAATAAGTGCAACCTTGACCTTGATCAAATGTTTCTAAATCTAGAACTGGGCGTTGAATGATCTAGATGTTATTATGCTGTATTCATGGAAATTGCAATAATATTGATTTTTGTATTTATAATCCACTTCAAGTCTGCAACATAAGTACTGAATAGCATTTGATTCCTCTTGTGTAGATCAAGATGTTAAGTGTCAATGGATCCTTGCAAAAGGGAGTAACGAAATTTAGGAGCTTGTATTTTAGGTTTGAGTGGCCATATTCTCTAAGCCAATTTCTTAGTTTCAGTGTATCATAATGTAATGTCCTTTTCCAGATTTTTTAATAAAAATAACAGATTTGAAACATAACCAGCATCTTCACCAAACTATTTCCAAACAGCAGCAATTCATCATACTTGTGATGTCACTTTCCCCCTTATAGTTATCAAGTATTAGCAGCATATTTAATATAACAAATAGTAGAGTTAATATGCAATATTATCAAAATAAATGTGAATAATTAATGTAAGCTACAAACACGTGACAATTAAATAATCAACATAGTAAATGGAATAACACCTCCACATAGATTAATCATATTAACACCAAATCATATAGAAAATATTCCTAATATTATTGAATCAATGGTTCTCAATACTTATCTTAAAGTCATGGAAAGGATGCCATCTGACACTTAGAGGAAATCCGGCACTCAGAGGAATGGTTATGGACCTCGGCTGTTTCCCAGCACAAACACCCCCGGAGGAACTGGTTCTTGAACAGAACCAACCTGTTTTTACGACATAAATACAGCCCTGGCCAAGACACTCCCGGGTGTACGTTGTACCCCGAGTTGGACACATGCTGTGTGCCCCTTCTCCAAATGTTTAAATGCCCACCTAGACCCTAACCTTCACTCCTTTGTGCCCTTTTAGTTCCTCTTTCTTTTTCTCTTTTCTCCTTGAATGTTCTCCATCCTTGAATGTCTTTTCCATCTCTCACATGAATGATTTATATATCCTTTTAAGGGGTGGTTTCTAAACCATCACGCCCTTTCACAAAAGGTTGCCTTTTAATAATTATTTAAATAAATAATTATTCTTTGTAATGTCCTCCTTTGAGGTAGTTTTGATTTTAATTAATCTAATTAATTAAGTTGTCCAAAATAATGATATTTTATGAGGATGACTAATTGATTATTTTAATTAAATTAAAAAGTGGTATTAAGTTAATTATTTATAAAGTTATCAAATAAATAAATATTAAAAGGTAACTTTATATTTAATTAATTTAATAAAGTGACTTAAATAAAATAATATATCATAAAGTCACTTAATAAAAATAAAATAATATTCTGGAAGCTTCTAGATTTTGGGCCGACCTCTTGGTGAAAAAGAATAAATAGGTGAGGCCAGCCATTGTTTCTTCATCCAGGAATTGTTGTTTGAATTGATGACTTTTGGTGGTGGAGAAGCCAGCTAGGGTTTCAGCCATTGGAGGACCTTTGGGGACGAAAACCCTCATTGGTTATGCAATTTTGAGGCTGTGAGATACCAGCTGAATTATTGCTGATTGTGGGCTTTACTTCAGAAGTCCAATCTTGTGCTTCATTGTGGAAATTATTTGAGTACAATAGCTGATGTATTATTGTACTTATTTTGAGTAAAGTATTTGACTTGCAACAGCTGATGTATTGTTGCATTTGATGGAGAAGTTACTTCAGCAGCTAATGTATTGCTGAGATTGATTATTTTATTGAGAAAATTTGTGGAGATTCGATTTGGAGAAT
The DNA here is from genome assembly GCA_007258455.2 of Sequoia sempervirens. Taxonomy (NCBI): domain Eukaryota; kingdom Viridiplantae; phylum Streptophyta; class Pinopsida; order Cupressales; family Cupressaceae; genus Sequoia; species Sequoia sempervirens. Next base: position 1,543 of record VDFB02282394.1, on the reverse strand, counting down.
AATTGCTGACTGTGATTTATCATTTCATCATCTTAAGGAGTGATATTTTGTAAAGTTTCAGTTGCATTTTCAGACCTTCATAATCTGCTGTCATGGAGGTTGATCAGCCTATGTGAGTCTCATGTTTTTGCTCATATCTTTCGATTGAGGAGGCCAATCATTTTGGGTATTGTTGTATTCAATTCCTATCGTCAAGACAATCGTTTTAAGGGCAAATTGGAGGGCGTTTGGTGCTGCAATTAATTATCTAAACTTTTGCCAGGCAAGAACAGGGGCAACAGCTTGAGCATTTCGATTTGAGCTTGGAAGGTGCCTATCACATTGGAATTTTATTGTTTCTTCATCAACAACATTGGGCACCATCATTACCAAGTTCTTCTTGCATTTACTAAGTAGTTTGCATTGTCATCATTACAACTTATGAACAGATAATGCACAAGTAATTCAAAAATCAGACAAAATAACACAGCAGATACCCTGGGAAAACCCTCCCCTTGAGGGAGAAAAACCCAGCAACAAAGATCTCTCTTTTATTTATAATATCAGTGACAACATTTCACTTTACAATGAGGTCTAACACAAGACCAATATACAACACCTGGCAATATCCGAATTGACTGAACACAGATCTGACAATATTCGCAATAACTAATGGTTCACAACCTGCTGTAAGGAGAGTTCTTTGGTATGATACTTTGCATCGATAGACTTCGACCGTAAGATCTCCACATCGTATTAAGTCCCCGCGACTGAAAATGTATTAGTGCTACATATGTTCTGGCACCATCTCGTATTTACTCGCACCCGAACTCTTTGATGACAATGCATGCCGGGCTCCGCTTTTGATTGCAGGATTTGATTTAATTGCAAATCACCATTCTAACTCCTAAATCGCACTTGACTGGAACGATCTTGATGATGATGAACTTATGTGAATAACCGAACTGAACTAGATGAATACAATGGACGAAACAATCTGTATATATATACAAATGAATGGGAGAGACATGTTTCTTCAAATCCTTCATGTCGGCCTCTTAAGAAATCGTGTGTCTTCTTAAATGAAAGTCGGCCTCGATAAATATTAAATGTCTTCTAATAAATGATCAAGATGAATTCGAATCTTTTCATGTCGGCCATAATATGAAATGAGGATAATACAAAACAATAAATTAAATAGCCAACGGCTATCATTTAATTTATGTTTTCACAATAGAGCTGAACTGGAAGGAACGACTGAAGTTGTTATATCATTAACACTCCCTCTCAGCTAGGGAGAGAACTTCCAGCTGCACAATACGAATCATCTCCATATGAGGTTCATCATTGCCTACAATCAGATATAAAGAGAAGGATATCACCTCATCGTGATATTAGATATCGTCTCGATATCAACCATCAAATGGTAAGTACTAGTGTTCATCACTTGCGTGATGTTGTCACCTCAACGTGACTTTCACCATGGCTCTCCCAGAGGGTGAAACACAAGTACAAGAAGATCATCACGGACTCTCTCACGTGATGTTGTCATGGAGTCACACAC
>VDFB02282393.1:0-13618 GCA_007258455.2 Sequoia sempervirens | reverse complement strand
ATGGTTCATGGAAACCTAACTTTGCAAACCTATCCCCCATCGGCACCCAACCTTGAGCTATTGCCTAGGTGAAAATACTAGCCTTGGGAAGGAAAGCCTTATTCTAGCACAACTAAGTCGGTAAACTTGGCTCAACAACACCTAAAGAAGCAAGAATAGGATAACCTGCTTTTGCAGAATATTCCCCCTTTGTCAAAGCATTCCACCGAATTCTATCCTTGCCTTGTCTCCCCAACACACATCTTCCCTTCAAAACCTTCTCAAAGGCTTTGACATTTTGATCTTCCAGCCCCAATTGTCTAGGAGACTTCCAACTGTAGTAACCATCCTTAATGCAAGATGGATCCTCGAAGAAATCTCTAACCCTATCACCCCAAGCCTGCTTAGTCTTTTCCATAACACCAGCAAGAGAAGGATCTTCAACAAGAATGGGAAATCCTTCCCAAGAATCCTCCCAGAAAAACACTTCCCTACCATCTTTAACTTCCCAGGTTAAATAATCCAAAATAAGATCTCTATAGCTTTTTATGAAATTCCAAATGCAAGAACCATTAGGAAGAGATCTAGCCCTCAAAAAACAATTATCTTCATTGTCCGAATATTTGGCCCTCACAATTTTAACCCACTTTAACTCCAAATGAGTATGAATAGCCCAAGCCAATTTTTCCCCAAGGGCTTTATTTTGCAAAAGCATATTTTTCAGCCCCGCTCCATCTTCTTCCCTCTTTTCACACACTTTCTACTACTTAATTAATGGGAACTTCTTTTGTTCCACACTCCCTTTCTAGAAGAAATCCTTCATTGATCTATTTAGAGATTTACTCGTGCCCGCCGATAATGGCAAACAAGAAATCATATATATGGGAAGAGCAACAATGAAATTTTTTAATATTGTCAGTCTTCCAGCCCAAGATAGCCAACGGCTCTTCCAAGTAGAAAGTTTTTCTTTTACCTTTTCAAACAAACCATTCCAAGTACCTCTATTTTGAATTCCTTTAGCTAGCGGGAGTCCCAAATATTTGCAAGGCAGCTGCCCCTTTCTGAAACCAAGGCACCTCAAAATCTGAACTTCCATAGCATTGCTCATGTTGAAAAAGAAAGCTTCTAACTTAACGTAATTTAGCTCCTGACCTGAAGCCAAAATGTACTTATTCAATATTCCCTTTATCCTTCGAGCTTCTCTAAGCAAGGCTACCCCAAACACTGGAGCAACGCATAACTTCATTGATGAAGTTGTGGTGGCACAGAAGGGGCTGCAAACAGAAGAATTTGAAGGCTTCAAGGTTATGGTTGCTGATGGGTTTCACATTTCTTGCACCAAGAATATTTCAAACATGTCTATGCAATTGGGCAACTATGAAGTCAAGGATGACTTCTATGTAGTCAACATTGGAGATACGGATGTCGTCTTAGGAATTCAATGGCTACGTTCGCTTGGAGAGATCTCTCTAAATCTGCAAACTATGGAGCTCAAGTTTCAATCCGAAGGAAAGAAGGTGGTGCTAAGGGGAATGTCAAATGGGGGTCCTCGGATTGTGTCATTCAAGAGAATGGCAAGGCTGATTCAGCATGATCAAGTTGAGTGGGTTGTGGAATGTATGATTCTTCCAGCTAGTCTGGTTGAAACAAAGAGGAACTATCATCCTAATATTCAGTCTATACTTACCAAGAAGAGCAAGGTGTTTGCTGATTTACCGCCTGGGCCACCTCCTGAACAGGGTTTAGAGCATGTCATAGAGCTCAAGGAAGGGGCTAAGCCAGTCATCACAACACCATATCGGTACCCTAAGAAGCAGAAGGATGAGATTGAGAAAAACATAAAAGAACTCTTGGAGATGGGCTTCATTCGTCCAAGCAAGAGTCCCTTCGCTTCAGCAGTTGTTCTTGTGACGAAGAAGGATGGTACCATCCGCAAGTGTGTGGATTATCGTGCTTTGAATCAAAGCACAATAAAAAATCGATACCCCATTCTGAGGATATATGAGCTCATTGATGAGCTACATGGAGCCAAGTTCTTTTCAAAGATTGATTTGAGGTCGAGCTACTACCAGATTCGGATGAGAGGGTTTGATGTGGAGAAGACAGCATTTAGATGTCACTATGGTCACTTCGAGTTTTTAGTCATGCCATTTGGGTTGACTAATGCTCCTGCTACCTTTCAGTCTTGCATGAACATAATCTTTCAGAAGCAACTAAGGAAGTTTGTATTGATTTTTTTTTATGATATCCTCATCTTCAGCAAGACATGGGAAGAACATCTCAAGCACTTGGAGGAAGTGCTTAGGATCCTAGAATCAGAGAGTTTGTTTTCCAAAGAATCCAAATGTGAATTTGGAATGAAGGAGCTACTCTACCTTGGTCACATAATCAGTGCTGGTGGAGTACAGGTTGATCCTGAAAAGATCAAGGCAATAGTTGATTGGCCACCTCCAGAGAACTTGACTCATTTGAAGGGGTTCTTGGGTCTTTGTGGTTTTTACAGAAGGTTTGTGAAAGGTTACTCACAAAATGCTGTTCCTCTTACGGACCTCACGAAAAAGGGGGCTTTTTGTTGGTCAGAAAAGGCTCAAACTACTTTTGATAAGTTTAAAAAGATCATGAGCTCTTGTCTGGTTTTGGCCATTCCAGATTTTTCGAAGCCCTTCGAGCTACAGTGTGATGCATCCGGAGAAGGTGTTGGGGCTGTTTTGATGCACGACAAGCATCCCATTGTGTTTGAGAGCAGAAGTTAAGAGGTGTTGAAAGGACCTACAACATCTATGACAAGGAAATGCTTGCAATCATGCATGCATTAGCTAAGTTTAGACAGTATTTGGTGGAGAGCAAGTTTGTGGTCAAGACTGATCACAATAGTATCAAGCACTTCATGCATCAGAAGGATTTGAACGAGAGACAACAAAAGTGGGTGAGTAAGCTTCAAGCTGATGATTTTGACATTGAATATGTCAAAGGAAAAAACAATATTGTGGCTGATGCTCTATCTAGGAGACCTCATTTGAGCTCATTGTGTGAGCTTACTGCTAACTGGAAGGAAATGTTGCTTGCTGATTATGCCAAAAATCAGTTTGCAACCAACATCATTGAAGGTACTTTTCATGACAAAAGGTACAAGGTGGTTGAAGGGCTTGTTGGGTGAAAATTATGTAATCAACTTTCGACAGATTACACAACTTGGACTTCAGCCACAGCTATGTGAGATGTGAATCTCTCCTCTCGGAAAGGGGAGGCGCCCTTCTTACTGCTAAGAGAAACAATAGTAAATCACACAAGTAATTACAGAATATACAATTTAAATTTAATGAGTGGGGGTGGTTACATCTATCCTTCTTTTTCGTGAGAAGATGTTTACAATGCTTCACGTGTTGAAGTTCAATTCTTGATAACTTGAAACGAACAACTAGCAGTAATGCCAATATCTCTATCTCATCAAAGCGAAGCGTAGAGATACCAGAAGTAATTAACAACAAACAAATAAATTAAAAAGGGAAAGCTCATGAAGGCACAAAGTCGTTCCGTAGCTTTATCAACGTTGGATCTGCGTAGACGTACCGTTTGCTACGTTAGAAGCACAAAGTCTTCTTAGACGCAACAATTCTTCAAACAGCATGAACGATTACAAGCACAAAGTCTTGTAGATCATCCAACAAAAGTGTTAATAGCACGAACGATTACAAGCACAAAGTCTTGTAGATCCTTCGACAAAGTATCCAAGAGTATGAATAATTATAAGCACAAAGTCTTATAGATTATCCAACAAGAACATGCAAGAGCATGAATGATTATAAGCGCAAAGTCTTATAGATCATTCAACCAATGATAAAAGAAATACAATGCAATCTAAATAACGAATGTAACACAAAGTTTACATCAACTACTTAGAGTCTTTCAGATTCCTCGAACTAATCACTACCAAATCAAATCAACTTACAAAAGTATCGAATCCAACACAAAGTTTGGCTTGCAATCCTTTTCTTTATTGATTGAATCTCATTCACAAAGTATGAACGCAAAGTTTCACAAGTTTGCTTACAAAAGGGCAGCACTTCATTGCAAAAGGCTAAAAGATAAATTACAATGAAAATCCCTCACATTATATAGAAAGAGGGATGAGCAAAAAGAAGGAAAGAGATTGAGAAAAATCGTGGAGAGTTAGACATTTAGAAATCTCACTCTAACTTTGACCAAAGTCAAAGTGTAATTTGCTCGGAAAATATTACATCTTTGGATCAAAATTACAATTTACAAAATGACATTCGAAAATATCGAGAAATATTTACAAGATGCATAAAGGGATGCACCGGAAATGTCTAACACTGGAGAATAGGGGGCCACTTCACGTCTCTTTGCATTGGGCGCGGAAGTCTTCAAATCCTCCTAGTCTCCCCGCGACCAACTTCATCGACTCACCTGTAATCCACAATGGTGTGAATTCTCAGCGACGATCTCATGGTATGCATGAGTGAACCTTTTGCACTCCGCTAAGACAGCGCCTTCGTGTTGTCCAATGTGGTTTCCTTGTATCACAAATTGATGTTAGCCGGCTTCTGAGAAGTCTGAACTGTCAATCAAATTCATGATGGCTTCTTTGAAGATCAGGGATATTTCTGCGGCCGGTAGGAAGATACAATTGTCCTCAAGAAGTTGACCAGGCAACTCTCTGATACTTTTGTCAAGAATGTTGCGATGCCCATCGACATCTTCCTGTACTTGGTGAAGATCTTCAATGAGAGATTGAACCACTTGAATCCTGTGTTTTAGTGATTCTTTTACCTCTACAAACTTTTCTTTGTCGGGAATTACCCCAACCTCCACCAATTTGTTGAGCTTTACCTGTTTCATTTCCGACCATGACAACAGGCATTTTTCCATGTCTCTGCGCTCCTGGGAAAGTACGCTCTTTTCTTTATCAAGCTCTGTGGTGAGCTTGGCCAACATGGTGGTTTTCTCATCCGCAGCCAAAATTATCTGAGATCCATGTTCGATGATCTTTTCAACAAAGTCATACAACACTCTACCTTTGGAGGCGAATTTCTCAGCTTTCTTGACAGCTGGGTCTTCAATACTTACCACTGTCAGCAGTTGTGCATTACTTGGAGAACCGGCAAGTCTCTTTACAACAGTGGCATAATGCTCTGCCCTTTGTTTGTACATGTTACGAGCTTGCTCTACTTTATCCAGCCTTCCCGCCAAGATATCCAAAGTGACTTGCGCATCAACTTTTGCACTTTCATTGGTAACCTTGCCAAGCTGGACCTTTGTTACCGTGTAGTCCTCCATATTGACATCACCTTTCTGATTCGGTATGCCAATTTCAAAGATACTTTATGTCCAGCCTTATCAACATTCCCACCGGTATATTTCTTGCCTCTCTTCTTCCTTTGCCTTTGAAGAACTATCTCTTCATATCGAGCTCCTCCTCGAGAAATCATTTGCTTTTTACGCTCGACACCCTGGAGATATTAGCCAAGGAGGAAAAAAAAAAAAGTGTGAATCCTCGATTTACCGCCAAGTCACGCCATTGCCACCCTCCTCGGGTTGGTTGTCACATCTGAACTCACCATTTGTATCGTGACAATTGGAGAAGTGTTTGTCATCATCGCTCCTGTAGTTGACACATTGAGCTGATCACGCATTGAATCATTCATGAAACGATTGAATTCGTTCTCAGAAGTGATATCATACGTTGGCGAAGACAAGCTAGGAATGGACGATGGTGGGCTTGACAGTATATCAACCGTATGGATGCTTGTCACTGAAGGAGTATCAGGTTGGGTTGATGCTGCAAGGATAGGTGATATCTCGGTTGCAGGAATGCTTGTGGTAGGAATAGGTGACGAGGGAACAGGAGGTGGAGGAGTTCTTGAATCTGGAGGGGTATGAGGAACGTTTGAAGTCACGGGCGATGATGTTCTGTGGATTTCCTCAACTACATTCTCGGGAGGAGAAGTAGTTATTTCTTTATCATGCTCAGGTTCCTGTTGATCACCCTCTTGTCTCTCCGATTCTGGCTCACCTTCAAAGTCACCTTCAGATCCTTCGTAATCTTCTACCACTTTGTCCGCGTAAACCTCTTCAAAGATCTGAGTCTACTGCTGACCTCATCTTCGCCGATTGGTCGCTAGGCGCAGTCTTTCATCGAATCTATCTCCTCCGAGATGGGCTTTTTACCCTTAGAGCGAGATGGATGAGATTCCGTCTTCTCTGTCTCTTGGACAGCCTGGGTATCTTTCTTACCAACAGTGAACTTGATCCTAGGGCCTCTCCGTGAAGAAGTGGGAATGGCCGCTGATTTGTTTTTGTCGCGGAGTTCTTGCTGTTGGCGTGCTTCTGCCTCGGACTCTTCTCCTTCTGAGTCTGTCCTGAAACTTTTCATTGTATGACCATGTTTGTGTAACCATTCTTCTGTGTTGGCTAGGATTGGTCTCAGCCTTTCTCTCATTCTGGTGACCTCTTTTCTAGACCAATGTATTGCAGGCAACGGCCTCTTAGCAATGCCTTGCTCATCATAGACAGCGTTCATGATATCACCTGGATCCTCAAAATCCTCTGGTAGGTCAGCGATACCAAGATCTCTGATTTGTTGAACTGTCAATCTGCAATAGTCCATTTTGCGAATGGCTTCATCTCTCGCAGTCCGCTTCCAGATGTCTTCAAACCAGACTGTGTTGGTGACCTTTTTGCAACTTCTTTTTCCGACATTCTAGTCAAAATCAAACCTATACCGTAGGTTTTGATGGTCATGATCTGCATCTCAAAGATAGACAGCATTCTAGCTTTTTGTGCAGTTTGGATAGTATATCGGGCCGATGGTCGGGCGGGAACTTGAATCCACGCTTGTGGTTGCTTTCTTCGCTCTTTCAAGATCGACATCAGCTGTTCCAGATGTTTATGAGAACCCACTTATCCGGTTGATAACGGTAGCATGTAGGGACAACCGTGTAACAACTCTTACTCTCAAGTAAGTAAACGCTGGGAATTGGAGAAAATAAGTTCAACTTTACTACCACCTTATAAGCCTCATTAGACACTCTTCTTCTTTCCAGCTGATCAAAGTTGAAGAGTAAGTACAAGAAGAAAGCACGTAAGGACCCGGGCTCCCAAATGATGAAAGTTCTCCTTTAGCTCCAACTCGATAGAAATATCTCGTGCATACCGTGCACCATCATTCGACATTCCCTTGTAGATAGACTCGAATTGTCTCATCAGCTACCGCCGCATACCCGTAAGAAGTCATGTAGAACTTCAATGTAGAAGGAGCCAATCAATCGCCGCGGCATCTCATCACCGACGAGCTTACCCCAAATAATATGCACCTTCGCCTCCTTATGATCCCCGGCGCGTACCATACATCCAATCGCGGAAAGGTGGATGATTCCGGCAAACCCTTCACTCTGCTTAGAAACGTGATCATATCCTCGAAGTCATCTTTGAAGTCACTTCTCAGGAGTCCTCTCGGCCATCTAGAAACAGACGATCTAGGCTTCTTGAGCCATTGAGTATTTATCAACTGTTTGGCTTTATTGGGATCAGCATCAAAGATCTCCTGTGCTTTTGATATAGAAATGTCAATATATTTGTCCATGTGAGGAACCTTGAAGACAATGTCAAAGAAATCAGGGTCGAGTCTCAGAATCTCATGCCCGGAAGAGTCGATCACACTTCTGCTTTCTCGGATGTAATGAGACGCAACTTGAAGAACAAACTCAGTATTGTGCGCAGCTGTGGGGAACATCGCCACCAAGTGGAGATTGCTGTGTATGATTGCTCTCATTGAATCAGGGAGAGGCTTCGTCTCTGTCAACTTTGCGAAGTCAACCAAGTCTTGGTGGCCAACTTCTGTATCCTTTATTTCTTCAACTTTCGAAAGCACCATAGTTGACGGATAGACGCCTTGATATTTATACTTCATCTTGCTTCTTGCTTTCGAAGAAGAAGGAGGCTTCGTAGCAGTCATCAAAAGAAACTGGAACACTGAGCACTCTTGACTTGACGATCTTTGAGAGTAGGCTGCAATCGGTCTAGCCAGAACAAACACCAATTGTTAGGGAACATAGAAAAGCGTGAAATGAGCACGAGGGTGGAAAAGCATGGAGTGGATGGCGAGGCACGCAAAACAATGCATGAATGTGGAAAAACGAGGCTCTGGAGTGTACTAGTCAAAAATGAAGTTCGTTTGGAAGAAATTGGAAAAAGTCAGAAAAAAGTGTAAGGGCGCTAAAATTCAGCGCCCTTACATTCTGAGAAAATTGCTTTTAGTGTAAGGGCGCTAAATTTTAGCGCCCTTACACTTTCCAGTGTTAGGAAATTTTTGTGGTATCTTCAAAATGTCATGGCGCAGAAATTTAGTGCTTTTGTAATTCTGGCAATTTTGAAGATGTAAATGCAGGGAGGAATGGCGAAGGCGCTTTGAGCTTTGCAAATGCAATGTTTGTAACAATGAAAACTTTTGAAGTTGTCTCCATTCCATGTATATGCGTTCAAGGGTTTCACAAGAAATCTTTTCTTTTGTGAGATTGCAAAGTTTGCTTCAAAGCATATGAAAAGAACGGCATGAAAAACGCGCTGAGAATAACGTTGGAGAGATACGAGTTTGTGAGGAGAAATGGACAAAACATGGAACACAGAAATGGCGTCATCTTTGAGGGAAGAAAGAAACGCGTAGAGAGAAAAGGGAAAACAAAAAGAAGAATGCGTAGGGTTAGCAAAGACTTGTCATTATTCTTGTAATGAAAGCAAACAATGAAAAGCAAACGCGAAGATGAAAACGCGAAGGAAGAGAAAGACGTATCCAAAACAATGAAGGAGGATCCCATTGCGTAAAGAGAAGAAAAACACGAATGGAGGAGGACGCGAATGGAAAGAACAAAAACGAATGAAATGAAAGACGTGAATGTAAGGAACAAAAACACGTATGCTAATGAACATAGATCATATACAAAAAATAAGAAAAAGACAATGCAAAAGACTTACCAGAACCAAGGCGCGAAAACTTGCTGAGGAAAGAATGGCGAAAATCCAAAAACGTGATTTGCAGTTGCAATGCAATTCGCCCAGCAAGAGGAAAAGGAGATAAAAAGAAATGCAAACAATAAAATGGCGAACTTCATTTACTTAAGTGAAAATGAAAATCAAAAACCTAACTCAAGTCGTGCAATAAATTTAGGCACGAAAAGTGGCACGATTGACGAAAAACGCGAAAACGTGAAGAAACGTGCCAGAGGCATGAAAAAAGTTTAAGTGTCGAAAGAAAATGTAATGGCGCTAAAATTTAGCGCCCTTACATTTTTTGGAAATTCACTGCATGTAGGGGCGCTAAATTTTAGCGCCCTTACATTTCCAGACTTAGTCAAATTTTTGGAATTTCCCTGCAGGAGCGCACTTTTTTAGTGCTACTGCATCTTTCGCAATTTGCAAAGTACGAACAGTGAAACGTCGCAAAAGATCTCGTTTCGAAGGTCTTTGCGAGGCGAACAAGGGGGAATGCTCGAATTGACTATTCGAGACTTGGGAACGCATTTCGAGGTGGCTTGAAAATCACTCCGTTATGTGTACTTGAACTTCACGAATCCTAGGAAACGGACAAGTTTCGTAGGGGGGTTATCCGTGGAACGAGCGCTGCTAGATTCTGTGATAACAGCTGGCTCCTGCTGGGGATCTTCCTTCGGTTGTTCTTTAGAAAAGAACGAAGGGAGAAGAAATCCAGAATTCAAGTGCCTTTATCCATCCATTGGGCTTGGAGTCAGGCGACGACGACGACAAAACAAAAGCAAAGACTCAAAAGGACTTAAAAATAAAAAGTATTTACATACCAATGCCGACTTCTTTACTGCGTAAAGTGCTTGAGATGTTGCCCACTGTGAGGAAGGGCAAATGGCGTCCCATCTCCGTATGCTAACAAGAAACTATTTTCACCATGCAACTGATGTATTTGGAAAGGTCCAGTCCATAGCGAATCAAATTTCCCGTGCATACCTTTTGGCTCTCTCCTTTTGTCCCATAGGAGGACGAGGTCACCAACTTGAAATTCTCGAGACTTGGCCTTCTTGTCGAACAACTTCTTCACTTGATCCTGGTGTTCCGCAATGCGGTCAGCCACCTGAACTCGATTCTCTTCCAATTCGGAGAGATACATGATGCGCTTGTCGACAGAATTGTCAAACGTCTCATCCTCAATGGCCTTAGCCAACTTGAGGGCTGGTAGTTCCAAAGTTATAGGAATCTCGGCATTCAATCCGTACAAGAGCTGAAAAGGAGACATGCCGATAGCTCGCTTCGGAGTTATTCTGTCTGCCCACAAAGCGTCAAACAAAGCCTTGTGCCACAAACGTTGATTCTCGTCCACCAGCTTGCGGATTATAGTTACCAGATTCTTGTTACTAGATTCCGCTTGACCATTACCCTGCGGATAATAGTCGGAAGAATGTGACAAAGTGATACCATGCTCGAAACAAAACTCCGTGATCTCATTTGACGAGAAAGCAGAAGCGTTGTCCGCAACAATCTTGTTCGGCACACCGAACCTGGAAATAATATTCTCTTTTAAGAAATTGCACACTACTTCTGAAGTAGCACGCTTGGTAGGTATTGCTTCCACCCATTTGGTGAAATAGTCTGTAGCCGTCAAAACATAGACATGTCCAGCACTTGACGATGGATTCACTGCACCTATGAAATCAATACCCCATTGTTGGAAAGGTTCATCAATCACGACAGGTTTTAACGGCAAAGATGCCAATTTTGGACGGCCAACAAACTGTTGGCACAATTCACACTTACGCACCCAAGAGTACGTGTCCTGAAAGAGTGTAGGCCAGTAATACTTTGCTCTCAGGATTTTGTGAGCGGTTACTGGCGCTGAGAAATGCCCACCACATGCCAAATCATGGTAAGATTTCAGCAACTTTTGCTGTTGCTCTTTATCAACACACCTGAGAAATGTTCCATCCATCGCACGCTTATACAAGCCGCTATCCCACAAGACGAAACTAGCTGACTTTAGCTTGACGGTCCTCTTTTCTTTCGGAGTTAAGTGGTTAGGACATTCTCCGTATGTCAGGAAGTGAGCTATGTTGGAAAACCATTCATCAGTGGTGCTAACGAATAGTACCATAGGAAGTGTACTGGGATCAACCTCTTCATCTGAGACCTCATCATCTTCTGAAATTTCCTCGCCTGGATTGTTTTCTGCAATGAGCTGACAAAGGCCACGTCCACGTATCAGCTTAGTAGGCTTTATCTCTAGATCATATTCCTAAATCTTGGCAATCCAGTTTCCTCTTTTCGTTCCAAATTCCTGTTGTGTGAGGATAGACTTGACAGTTGAATCTGGAACAAGGACTTTGACATGACTGCCTAGAATGTAGAACCGGAAATGCTTGATAGCTTTTACAACTGCAAAAGCGTGCTTTTCCATTTGAGAATATTTCAACTCGTAATTCTTTAGAGGGCAACTCATGAATGCAATAGGGGATTCAAAGCCCTCATCATTTTCCTGCACCAAGATTGCTGATAGCGTATGCTCGGAAGCATAACTGTACATCACAAAATCTTTGGTGTAGTTAGGGCAAACCAATACAGGCGCGTGAGCAATGGCCTCCTTGATGTCATCGAATGCTGCTTTGCCTTCAGCCGTCCAATGAAACGTGGCATTGCCCTTCATCATGTTCACAATGTGACGAGTCTTTTCAGCAAAGTCTGGAAGAAACCTTCTCAAGAAATTTACCTTGCCGAAAAAGGAATGAACGGCTTTCTTGCTTGATGGCAAAGCGAGGGATTTGATTCCATTGACTCTTTCTGAGTCAATCTTGATTCCTTCAGCAGATACTACGTGACCAAGAAGTTTACCTTCTGTCACCCCAAAAGTTGACTTTTTGGGATTGAGGGAAATGCCGTGCTGACGGCACCTCTCCAGAGTTTGTCTCAAATGATAGAAATGCTCATGGTGTTGCTTGGAGAACACCGTAAGATCGTCAAGGTACACCACAATGAACTTACCCATTACGTCACGGAAAGCAAGATCCATGGCACGTTGGAATGTGGCACCGGCGTTGATCAAACCAAATGGCATCCTACGATACGCAAAGGTTCCCCAAGGCGTTGTGAAAGCGGTTTTGTGTTGATCGCTTGCATTCACTTCAATTTGATTGTAACCGGAAAATCCGTCTAGCATGGAGAGCATCTCAGATCCAGTTACATTTTGTAGAACTTGATCCATCACTGGAAGTGGGTAATTGTCTTTGAGAGACAATTGATTTAGATTTATGAAATCTACACAAATGCGGATTTCACCATTCTTCTTACGAATGGGGACGATATTGGCTATCCATGTTGAATGATGGATAGGGAATATTATCCGCGCATTCAGCATCTTTTGAACTTCAGCTAAAATCGTTCCAGAAATCTTGGGATTGTACTGCCTCTGCTTTTGTTTGTAAGGTAAAGCACCAACCTTGAGAGGAATGTCATGTTGCACTTCCTTGGGCCGAAATGACTTTAGATCGTCATATGAATATGCCAAGACGTCAATGTACTCCTGCAGTAGCTGAGTAAACTGTCTCTTTTCTTCGGCCGTGCAACATTTGCCAATGTTGACCATCTTAGGATCGGCCTCAGTTCCCAAATTTATCTGTTCAACCTCATTAGATAAGTCAGAATCTGAGAGTTGTTTCTTTATGTGACGATCATGCTTATCAAAAAGTTTCTCCAAGGATACCAATCCTTTAGGGATCTTATCTCGAGTTGTGACACTTCACCGTAATAGATCTAGATCGACACTGATTCTCGGCGGAGAATCGCTGCCTCAAAGTATAACCTCATCAAAATTCTCGCCTTTCAAGCATATACACTGATGGTCGCTGCTGAAAATCTGCCGCCTTTCTTCGAATTGTCGTACATCTAAGGAAACCAACTCATGGTGTAGGTAAAACTTGAAAGTCTTTATGCGGCACCAAGAGCGTGGCAGAGATTGCGAGGGAAGCAGCTCTAGTATTGTATTCGCTGGGAACAACAGAGATATCAAAAGCCTCGAATTCCTCAATGGAATCCCATACTAGATTACGATAATGCCTGAGTCTCTCAGTCTTTGTTTGATAGAGATTTCTTACTTGACATACTATCAACTCGGCATCACCTTGCGCATGAAGATTTTTTATACCTTTCTTCAACGCAACTTGCATTCCCAGTAACAGGGCTTCATACTCGGCGGTGTTATTGGTGTTATCAAACTGCAGCTTGAAGGAGAAAGGGAAAAACTTTCCTGATGGCGAAATGAAAACCATTCCTACTCCAGAACCGGTCGAAGAGCAGCTACCATCGAACTCGAGCAGCCAGACACCGTTGGAATCACCAACTGGAACAGTGTCGAAGTCCAAAACTTCATCCTCTGACGAAGATTCATGGTCGGAGATGGACAAATCTCCTGATGACGTTTCATCTGAAGTTGACGGAGTATCATCTTTTTCTAGCTCATTTTGAGTTGAGGATTCTCCCACCTCATTTGTTTGTAGGTAGTAAGTTCCCACGCCTGATGATTCGAACAAAATCTGAGCTCTGGGATCATTGGACTCAACAACCGAAAATTTTGATTCCTTTTCAGGAATCAGCTTTTGCATCACACCTT
>VDFB02282391.1:0-14091 GCA_007258455.2 Sequoia sempervirens | reverse complement strand
ATGACAACCATATTTTTGATAATATGTAAAAACTGAAAGAATGAATGTTATATGCTAATGAATGAATGTTATATGTTATTAATGGATGAATGAATGGATGTTATATGTTAATGAATGAATGTTATATGTTATTAATGGATGAATGAATGATTAATGTTATATGATCGGGTATGGGGAGTTGAGAGTGATGTGAGGGGGGGAGGGGCCAAATGAGCTTCCATTGTCATGTGGTTGGCCCTGTTAAGTAGAGAATATTAAACTATTCTCAAAACAAATAGAAGCTCAATAAGGTAATGCACTTTTCAATATAAGAAATGCATCGTTTGAAGCATCAAACCAATATGCAAATATGAAAGAAAGTGCTAATTTTCACTATGGTGGCAGAAAAATGATTCTTTATACCCGATGCCTTCATTTTCCAAGCCAATTTCTCCTACTTTGCATAGCTCTTCCATGTTTGTGGATGTGATATGACTCCTACACAAAAAACATGTACCAGTTTACGGCCTTCAATCCAACTACATCCAAGTATCTTTTTAATTCCTCTATCTTTCATCAATCTCTTTACTATTTGAACCGTACAAATGTTTTAGATGAAGAACCCATTATTGTGAAATGTGCCTCATTGAGTAAAGTGAATCCATGCTCTGCATCATAATTTGAAGTTATTTCCATTCCAATGTTTCGAGTTTAGTTTTTTGTATGGCTTTCTATGAATACCACATTGTGTTGTGTGTGGATTTGGTTTCAAAGCTCTGTTTCTTTTGTTTTTAGTGGTGACATAACTCTAAAATTTGACTTTTGTGCATAACAGGTTAGTGGAAAATTTGACAGCTTTGAAGGGTTTAGAGGCTCAATTGAGATAGATACACAGATATTTGGATCTTGTTGTTGATGGGAGGCTTCCACTTAACCATGAAATTTTGTACCATCTGCAGGTATGCAAAAATTTCTCTACTTACATTCATTCAACTTACTGTAATATAATATCTGACAAAAATCTCCTTTTCATTATACTTAGATGGATTTTCATGCCCTATTCCAAAGCACATGTTTTAGAATAGGCAAGAAGGATGTTGGAAAGGGTTAAGGAATTTGGCTTTACACCTGCCAATTGCATAGTTTACTTCATTCATCCAGCATATTGCCAATGCGTTTCACAATTGTTGGAATCATATCCTATAATTACAGAACTAGTAAAATTAAAATATGTAAGTTTCAAATATGGCATTACATATCTTTCTATGAATTTTTGAAAGAAAATATCAAAATGGAGAAGTATTAACAAAATAATCTGCATAATTTCTAACAGATCAGGGATTTTTTTTGCAGAGTTATCTTGAATATATTTAAGACAAAAGTAACTTATAGAGATTGAAGCAGAATATCGGTAGTCTAAAATCACCAGTCAACACATCTTAGTAGTATCTCAATTCAAGAGAACTAGGTCCACTATCCATTAGCCAGTAAAACAAATAAAATCAATTCATAAGATTATTTTGTTCTAATAGGGTTGACTGGTTGCTTGTTTCTTTTTGATTGTCAGGAAGTCATCAATATACACTTGGTTTTCCCGCCTTCTCTTGCCTCGTGGCCAGAGAGTTTCTACAGAAGGCATCAAAGTAACCTTCAAGATTGACAATGGAAATGAGTACAAGGTCAGTATAACTTAATGTTAATTGGGTATGATTTTATTTGTTCAAGACCAATTTAGATTCATTTTCTGCTCACACTACTTTTATTTACATTTATGTTTTGCTAATATCCATTTTCCTTTACATTCATATTCTTCTATACATATTGTGTTTACAATAATGTTTTCCTTAATTTAATCTAGGGGAGAGGACCCAGTACCTGAGCATGTTTCAATAGTTGTGATAGTAGTGGTTTATATAATGCCCAATATTTTTATCAATATTGGACCAATAGTTGTGACTTTAAAGTTGTTAGTGTTGATGATGACTCGTAGTATTTGCAAATTAGTTGCATTCAAATTAGATTTGTAGAATGTATAGAATGACATGAATTAATAACCTTGAAGTTTTTCTTGAACTGTATAGAATTATTGAAGCTTTTACCTATATATAATTTTTCATACTTCCCAAACTTTGAAAAGTTTTGAATACATCAACACTTTTTGACTTAAACATCAATCAACACAAAACCCTAACTTGGCTATTTTGTATGTGAAATAAATACTTTTCCATGCATTTGGTTAAGTTAGTTATCATCTTTGAACTAGTTTATCTTGAAGGTCATGAGTCTACCCTAAAGATTTCCAAGTTCATAAACATCCTTTATCCTAACATCAAAACACCAAACTCAAGTCAAAAGTGTTGTCTCAAAATGGTTGCAAAGATAACTCTCCCATATCATCCAACTTTTCATCCCCCACTATCATCATTGCTCCAAAAATACTTAGAGCATCCCTTTTACCTAGATTTGAGTCAACTAAAGAGTTCAAACATTACAAATCACAACACAACTCTCCTAAAGGTGACACAAAATTTATGGTAAAAAAAAGATCACAACACAAGAGAATCATGGAGAAAACCAAAGTCACATTTACCTCACGTCATCCAAATCCTTTATAATTTGATCTGAGAAGTCAAGTTACCCCATCACAACAACCATCATCTCTGTTGGGACGATATGAGATAGAGGACGTCACAAACAATCCCTTTGAGCTTACTAGGGAGGAAATCATGGAATGCCAAGCCTTTGAAAATGTAGCTCCTATTTCCCCATCATTTGTTGCACAAAATTTGACACACAACTTCACAACTCCACCACTAGGGCTAACTAAAACATCCACTCCTAGTCTTGCAACTAGCCTTGCCAAGGACTTTGGTCTAAATATTCCATTTGAAAGCAACAAACTTGTGGGTACCCTTGATACCAATCCTCCATCCCAAACAACCATGTGGACACCTACCTTTGGTGCTCCTATTCTCGAAGATCCCAAACAACTACATAAAACTCTTGAACTTCATTATTCTACCACAACCTCCACATATTGAGGACACCCTTTTTCATCCATACCCATGAGTACCACAAGTGTACCTACCATCACACAAAGTAGTATAGACCAAATGTCTCAAAACAACACACAAGGGAATGCCAATACTATTCCACAGAGTCAACCCTTAATGCAGATAGGGACATCTTTACCTATTCCTCCAATTGGTTCATCTATACCATTGGTTTCACAAAAGACATCCACCCCATCCATTATCAACTCATCTCATAAAAATCCCTTGGTCACAAATCCAACCAACCTAGGTAATACCTTGTTTACATTTCTCTCACAATGGAATCCTCAAGACATGGGACAAGAGAATTTTTTAATCAATGGAATCAAGGTCCTAATGTGTCATTACCATCACAAACTTTAATGGCATCATCCTCATCATTCCCCATTGTCCCCTTTACCATGTAAAATCAATTGGTACCTCAAAATAACATTCATCCACTTCCATCTACCATCTTATAAGGGATGTTAAACCAAGGAAACCCTCCACCTTGCATCAGTAATCCACTACCCATTCAAAACATCAACACTCACAATCCATCTCAAATATCCCAACAACCACTTGATACTACATTGCAAGTGCATGCCCTAGCTTTATAGCAAGTACAAAAAGATTATCAGCAAGCCATCCAACAACAAAAATAACAAGAAACCCTAGTAGCACAACAACAACAAGAAGAAGCAACCTTAACCGCCCAACAAGAATCACAACAACAACAACAACAAGAAGCAACCTTAGCATGACATCAAGCTCATCAAGTAGCTTTAGCATCACAACAACAACAACATGCCCAACATCAAGCATTCATAGCACAACAACAATAGCAGGCCCAACAAAAAGCCCTAGTGATGCAACAACAACATCAAGCCTTACTAGCTCAGCAGTATGCCTAGCAACAACAACAACAACAACAACCAAGTTCCTACTATAATCCTCAATAGATCATCAATACAAACATGTTAGGAACATATACATCTATACCCCAATCACCCTCCCAAAATCTCATGCCACCATACACCCCATACAACACCTTATCATATCAAAATTCATTTGTCATCCCACCACATTTTCCTCCACAAAAACCACAAGACGATCTAGCATCGTGATTTATGGTGCTATCCCAAGAAATGTAGGACCTTTGCATGGGCAAGACCAAGAAGCCCCATACACAAAACTTGTGTCTGTATCCATTTGACTAAAACATAGCAATGGTACCATTCCCTCCCAATTTTGAAATCCCCAAATTCGATAAATATAAAGGGAGATGAAGTCCTATGGACCATGTCAAGGATTTTAATGTCATGTGCATGGAGGTAGCTTACAATGATTCATATTTAATGCACCTCTTCCCTCGAAGTTTAACAGGTCCTGCCATGGATTGGTTTTCTCATCTACCTCCCAGTATCAAAACATTTCAAGAAATTACTGATAAATTCATTGATCACTTCTCCTTCAATCTCGACATGGACATTAGTCTAGAAGAATTGTACACTCTCAAACAAAAAAAAGGAGAATATTTCACCAATTTCTTGCAACGGTGGAGACAAAGAGATTGTAAGAGAAAGTGGCCTCTTCCCGATGAACAACAAGTGGGAATCATCATAGCAAATCTAGACCTCGATCTATCTTTCCACTTGAAAATGTAGTGCATCACATCTTATGATGAGCTTGTCCCTAGATCCTTCAACATCAAGAGAGATTTAATCTCACAGGGAAATACACAAGCTTATAAAGATGATCGCCCATCAACTAGTTCAAACAACAAGCCTCATGTTTGGGCTAAGAACAAGAACGTAACAAATGATGGTGTGGTAGATGCTAAGGTAGTCCTAAGTGCTCTTAGAACAAAAAAAAATCAAGTTTCTCACATTCAACTGACGATGCAACAAACAACACCTCCTCAAAACAATCACATCAACAACACCGACATGAAACAAGGGTCAACCACCAACAAGAACAACTATCCCAAACACAAGTACACACAGTTATCTAAACCTATCAAAACCATCATGAAGAAGTTGGTAGATTCCAATTTGTTAACACTTCCCAACTTTGAAAACTACCAAGACCCACAAGAGAAACCATCCTGGTACAATGAGCGCGATCTATGTGACTTTCATAAAATCAAAGGACACAAAACAAAAACCTGCATGATACTTAAGAATATTATCCAAAATCTCATAGAGAATGACACCATATCTATTGAAGTACCAGCTAGAAATCAAGATCTTAAGATATACAAGAACCCTATGTCATATCATAACAAAGCAAACAACAATGGTAAAGCTCAGGATTATACAAACATAAAACATACTTATTTTTATGTAGTTGCATCTTATGATAGCATCATCACCATTGTCACCATCAAAGGGCCTAGTCCAGAGTGTGGAGTCACCACATGGCATGGAAAAATTACCATCAAAGGACTCCCATCTCAATCTACAACCTACTTTTCCAACATCCAAACCTAGTAGATACAATCTCCTAGATCAACTTAAGAAGACCCCCACACAAATATCAATCTTAGAACTATTGAGATTATCCCACGTGCATAGGGAAATATTGGAGAAAGCTTTGTCTGAGTCATCCATTCTAGAGGATATTGACATTGATCAGTTTCAAGCTATGGTGGGGCATATCACTAATCACCTTCTCACCTTCTCTAAACAAAACCTCCCATCGCAACCATCTCATAATCGTGCTTTACACCTAGAGGTGGTTATCCATAAGAATAAAGTTAAGAGAGTATTAGTAGATGGAGGAGCTGGTTTGAACATATGTACCCTTCAATTGATCAAAACTTTGGGCTATTCAGAGGATACTATTGATAAAACAAAAAGTACCACCATCAGGGGATATAATGACCAAGAACGAGTATCACAAGGTATCATTGTACTACCCATCCAAGGGGGTCCACTCATTGTAGAAACTACATGTCAAGTGTTCGACCTTGATCTTCCCTACAACATACTTCTTTCTCGACCTTGGATCCATGCTCTAAAAGATGTAGCCTCAACTTATCATCAATGTGTGAAGTTTCCTTTTGAGGGCAGAGAGATTACTATCCATGGAGATCCTAAGCCTTTTTATTAATGCAAAAATATTGAAGAAAAGTTTTATAAAATCCCCCAAATACCTAAGAATGACAAAGAACCTAAACCTTCTACCTCATTTGTTGACCCATCCTCCTTTGCATATACTTCTGAAACAAAGACATCCATTATACAACACATACCTGATATCAAAGTAGTCATTTAAGATGATGGTTGTGGGAACTACAAGCTAATGAAGAACACCTTTGTCTTAGGAGAGCTCCCTATTTCTCCTCAATCTCATGGGAAACCCACATCTAACAACAAAGATCCTGAAATGATCAAGATGGCAACTACTATCTTCACTAAGTGGGGGGAATTTGAATCAAGATGTCAAGGAGGACAATATATCTAAACTCCTCTATTAAGATGAATGACCTATTCCCGCTCTTCCTATTGAAGATGATAACAAAGGCTTGCAACTAATGAAGGAAATAAGATATAAAAATGTGTCAGAAAAAAAGGACCCTTTACTTGACATGGAATTAATTCATGATAAAACAGACTTAATGAGTTCTTAATCTAGTGTTGTGAGGCATTTTATGCATCCACACTAGGTCTTGGACCCTTGCAAATCAAACAACATGCTTTTAACAATGTCTTGTAAAGGTGTTGTAAAGTCTTGTAAAGGACTTTCATGCTTTTCTAGACTTAATTAACCTATTTCTCCTAATTAAACATTATAAAATGTGTTCAATAACATTATTACATCAATCTAGAAGGTTCTTAATGTAAACTTAATGTTAAACTATTGTTGTAGTGTGATTTACACATTCACATTGGTTCTTGTGCATTCCTAGGCTATGTGGACCTAATTTTAGTGTTGTAAAGTGTATTTAATCACACTTTCACATTGATTTATGTGTCCCAATCCCTATTTAACATTTACATCATCACTAATAGGCCTTAATTAACCCATATTGTGCATCTCAAGGCTTTAATTGATCAAATACTAGAAAAGATAGCATTTTAGACCTTTTCCTAATTCCTTGGCTTCTTAGGTGTCAAATGGCCCCTGTGGGACCCATTCACCATGAATGGTGAATAAATCCCATCCAGTGGGACCCATTCACCATGTGTGGTGAATGAGTCCTATCTGGCCCCCATTTTGACCTTTGAGCTAGAAATAAAGTGAAATTTGAATTAATTTTGCTTCATGTCGGCCTGTGATGAGGATTTAACAAGATACTAAGGCACAATTGTCTATAAATAAGTGTTTTTATCCTCATTTTACACATCTTATCTCATTATTACATCTTTCATCAATTCATCATCTATCTTCTCATCCAAGTCAAGCAAGCTAGGGTTTCTTCATTGGAAGACATCAAGAAAGCTCCTAAATACATTCAAGGGTTGAATCTTCATGTTATGTTGTAGACTTTCAAGATCAAATCATCATGACAAGGTAATCATCTCCATTGTTTCATGTTTCATTACTTCATTTCATCACTTTGGTTTAATTACCTAAACGGTGTTTGACTAAGGCAAACCCCCATGCCCTAACATTCAACATATCTCTCTCTTGTCTTGCTTGTTTGCATATTTAGGACTCTTGGAGGCTTAGGAATAATTGAATATTACATTTCAAATTCACTCAAGTCATCTCTTCATCATTCAAGTCAAATCATCAATAAAAAGTCCTTTTCAAGCCCGAATCTGGCAGTTTCAAAAGTGGAGATCTATAGGAGACAGAAGTGCAGATCTAACTCCACAAAATCAACTCTTGATTTTCTAGATTCCTGTAGGTGGACTGATTCACCACCCATGGAAAATGAGTCCCACCTGTAGGCATAAAAACTTATTTTCTCATAATCCAGCTCTCGACAATCAGAAACAGGTTTCCAGAAGATTTCATCAGAAGCGGGACTAATTCACCATGCATGGAGAATCAGTCCCAGTAGCCATTAACAGATGTTTTTGAGACATTCCAGAATCTTCCAGTAACATCCATCTCCCTCCAAGTGCACTATGTTTAGTCTCATTCATTTATGTCTTCATATTTGCAATCAACACTGTGTTTTCCAGCACTTTTGCATTAGGTTAGAATACATCTCTTAAACTGCATTTTCACTAAGTTCTCAGCATTTAAACACATCCTCACACACATTTCATACTCCTCTTTTCATTTCTTCTAGTTTTAACAAAGTCATTTTGGCCTCTTTTCCTCTCCTTCTAGGTGAAAAACTCTAGAAGGAACAAGAGATTTTGGGGAGATAAAATCTTTGTTACAAAAAAGAATGAGAAACTAGGAAAAAATGATAATGGTTTGCTAGAACCCATCGTTCTTGAGAAATGACTAAAGAATCTCGACCTAGGTTGCACTACTAGCAAGGTCACCCTTATTAGCAAAGGTACTTCTGCTAAATGGGTTGAGGATTCCTCTTGGTTATCTCCATCGTGTGATACAACTTTAGATGACTCCCCCTTGATGTGGCTAACATGTTCGAAAATAAATCCCTCTTCATGATATCTATTACATCCTTTTCTCCAAGCGACCAATCAACTGAAATACGCCTAGTCTACCCACAACTCATTGACATGGACCAACAAGGATCACCAATTCTTGATTTATTCAAAAATGATGAAGCAATCTCAAAATTCATGGGACTTTGTGACAAATTACCACGGGAATATCACAAGGTAGGTTTTGACATAGAGCTAGATACAAAGGCATACTATGGGAGACGATTGAATCCTTCAATCATAAAATTAATGAAATGCAACTAACATGTAGATCTTTAAGTGAAAACCACACTGTGGCACTTTATGATCCTAAAATAGTAAAAAAAAGGACACATCCAATAGTGAAAACCTCTCTGAGGTGCCCAAGGATGAGGGATTCAATCTCCCCCTTAGTACAATGCATCCAGAGAAGTCAACAATGCTAGAAGAAAAGGCAACCCCAATCAATGTAGGAACAAATGAAGCACCCAAGATCACCTTCTATACCGAATCCTTGTTGGATGAAGAACAAAAGAACCTAACAACATTCCTGAAAGAGCGCAGAGCTAACTTTGCATGATCATACACAGATATTCCAGGGCTTGATCCATAAGTAGTTGTGCATCATCTTGCAGTATATCCTGAAGCTAAGCTAGTCAAGCAAAAATTAAGGAAGATGCACCCTCAGATAGCACTCTTGGTCAAACTTGAGTTACAAAAGCTTCTTGACGTTGGATTTATCTAATTGATAGATTATCTTGAGTGGGTTTCAAATCTGGTACCACTTTAAAAACCCACTGGGGGCTTCAAAATATGCACTTATTTCAGAGACTTAAACAAAGCATGCCTAAAGGATGATTTCCCTCTTCCTAACATCAACCTTATTGTGGACTTAATAGCTAGGCATGAAATGCTATCACTCATGGATGGTTTTTCAGGCTACAATTAAATCATAATTGCCAAGGAAGATCAACACAAAATTGTGTTCACTTTTCCATGGGGAACATATTGCTGGAACGTAATGTCATTCAGGTTAAAGAATGCATGAGCAACTTATCAAAGGGAAATGACCCTTATCTTCCACAACATGATCTAAAAAATAGTTAAAGATTATGTGGATGATATTTTGGAAAAATCAAAGAAAATAAGTGAGCACATTCAAGTCTTAGGACCCATCTTTGATAGGCTTGAAGAGTACAAGGTATGACTGAATCGAAAAGAGTATGTCTTTGGGGTTACATCAGGGAAACTTCTTGTCTTTATCATCTTGCAAAGAGGGATAGAAATTGATCCAACAAAGGTAAAATCCATCCTTGACATGGAACCACTACAAACACTGAAGTAGATGAGAGGATTACAAGGAAGATTGCAATCCATTAGACGGTTCATAGCACAACTATTAGATAAGATCCACCCCTTTTTGCATCTTCTCCATAAAGGAATAACTTACAAGTGGGATGAGAAATGTGATAAATCTTTCTAGCAGATCAAAGATTATCTATTGACATCTCTAATGCTCATTCCATCAATACCGAAAAAACCATTGATCCTATATATCTCAGCAACATCAACAGCACTAGGAGCTCTTCTAGCACAACATGATGAAAATAGAAAGGAAAGGGCTACCTATTACATCAGTAGAACCTTGGTGGGCTATGAAATGAACTATTTATCTATTGATAAGGCATGCCTAGTAGTATTTTTTGCTTCAAATAAGTTCAGACATTACATGTTGTCACATCAAATTAAGCTCATTGCAAAGATTGACCCACTCAAATTTCTATTATCCAAAGCAACTCTAACTAGATGAATGGCCAAATGGGTAAGATATTAACCAAATTTGACATAGAAAATGTGGAGTGCAAGGAAATCAAAGGACAAGTGATCGCATATCAACTAGCAGAAGCACCTATCTATGTTGAAAACCCTTTGATATATGAGTTCCCTGATGAAACAATGTTCCTTATCAATCTCACAGCTCAATGTAAGATGTACTTTGATGGATCATTCACCCAACATGGATTACGATCAGGTATTATTTTTATCACCCCTCAAGGTGATTGCATTCCAAAGTCCTATAGGCTATCATTCCCATGCACTAACAACATTGTTGAGTATGAAGCCCTAATCACAGGTCTAAGGCTAGTGATTTAGTGGAATATATAAGAGATGAAAGTCTATGGAGACTCACAGCTGGTTATCAACCAAGTCAATGACGACTATCAAACTAAGGATGACAAGCTCAATCCTTAGAAAAAGATGATGGAAATTCTCAAGGACCTTTTTATAGACATAAATTTTGATCAGATTCCTCGCATGAATAACAAAGTAGCAGATGCCATGGAAGCAATTAGATCACTGCTAGACATGTCGAACAACATCCTTCAATGTGAATTCTTGGTAGAACAACTTATCATACCAACTTTTGAGATCCCTAAATCATAATTTGCGTGTGTCATTGCTGGTCCTAGATCCCCATGTTATCATGAGATATTTATCTACCTTAGCAGAGGAACACTCTCATCCGATATCACCTCAAACCTTTAAAAGACCTTTGTTAAGAAAGCATCCTGATTCATTATCCTAGGTGATACCCTTTACCACAAAATCATTGAAGGGACATTACTACAATGTCTTAACCAAGAGGAAGCCTTAATTGCCTTAACAGAAGTAGACGATGGCATATGTGGTTCCCATTCTAGCGGTATGACTTTAGCTAAGAAACTGTTGAGGACAGGGTACTACTGGCCAACCATGGAAGGAGAAGCTCATCAATATGTGTAGAAATCTGTCCAATGTCAATAGCATGGAGATCTAGTCCATGCCCCAACTTAGGAATTGCAACCAATGATCACATCTTGGCCTTTCTCGCAGTAGGGGATTGACCTCATAGGAAAAATCACTCTAACCTCATCCAACAACCACAAGTTTATCATAACCGCCACTGAGTACTTTACCAAGTGGGTTGAAGCCATTCCTATGACCTACATGATGGGGAAACAAATTTCCAAGTTTATCCTGAATTACCTCATCTGTCACTATGGTGTTGCTCAAACCCTAATCTCAGACAATAGAACACCCTTTAAAAATTAGGATGTGAAAGAGCTATGTCAAAGATTCAACATCCATCCTCAATTCTCTACCCCATATTATCCCTAGGGAAATAGTCAAGTTGAGGCTACAAATAAGACCATTCTAAAAATCCTGAAGAAAATAGTTAATGAAGTTGGTCATGACTGGAATTTGCAACTAAATCCCGCTCTCTAGGCTTATTGAACTAGTATCCACACACCAACAGGTGCAACCCCTTTCTCCCTAGTCTATGGATCAAAATCTATCCTACCTATTGAGGTGGAGCTCCCATCATTGCGAGTGTTGCTATAGAACTTGATCGTCGATGAAGAATATAGAGTATCTTCGTTGAATGAGCAAGAATTTCTGGACAAGCGTCATCTCAACATTCTCAATCACCTGCATGTATATCAAAGCCGACTAAAATAGAGCTATAACAAGAAGATAAAATGTTAGTATTTTCAAATAGGGGATCTTGTCCTAAAATAGAATCAAAAGAATTTGCCAAATCAAGATAGGAAAGGAAATTTTGAGCTTAATTGGTTGGGTCCCTTTGTCATCACAACAAGCTATGGATCAGGAGCATACCAATTATCAACGCCTAAAGGAGAACCCTTGGAAGAGCCAACTAATAGCTTGCATCTTAAAATAATTTATGCCTACTCTTGAAGGGTGTAAAATTCGAAAATACAAAAAAAAAATAAAAAATGATCAAAATCTAAAAAAAAAGAGAAAAAGGATTTGAAAAAAGTAAAGAAAAAAAAATTGTCCTCTAGTGAAAAGCACTTTGGTGGTGCTTTGGAAAAGTACCTTGGTGAAAACCTAGCAAATAGGTGCCTTGCATAAATAAAGCACCTCCATCTATTCTTTGGCTCTTTATCCTACCATTCTTTGCACCACCCTCCATTCAATGCATCATCCATCCTATTTATTCCACCATCCATCTGCGTCTTTATTATGGATTGATATTGTGAAGTATTGTATCTAGTACTACTTGGAATATTTCAAAGGTTAGTTTGTCCTACTTGTATCGAGGTAGTCTACCGTGTCATGCTAGGGGAATTTCATTATGGATCATATCAGGTTTTTGTATATCCTAAGGTCATTGGAAATCTAATTAGAAAATACCAAAAAAATTCATAAAGCATTCATCAAAAAATCCAAAAAACATTTGCAAAATCCTATACAACTAAAACCCAAAAGCATTTGGAAAATTGTATTAAAGGGAAAATCCAAAACATCCAAATCACATCAAAAACCCTAAAAAGGTTAAACATCAAAAATCTAAAAATAGTACCCTTGTCGAACTATGTCATCTTTGAGCTTGAACGTAGGCAAGGCCATCATTGATGTGCCCCCGAGACACCCTAGGTCAGTCCTTTAGGAGTCCATCATAATAAACTGACATTTCAACTATTCATATCTGGTTGTTAATAAGGTCGAGTCAGTCAAACTACGTGGTCTCTGTGTGTATAACATAGGCAAGGCTTATCTTTGATCAGCCCCCAAGGCCCCTAGGAATAGATATTTTAGGTTAGGTTCTCAATTGAAACTCTCTCAAAAAGCCAAAAACATCCAAATATCTCAAAAAATCCCTAAACATTTGGAAAACTCAGAAAATCCCAAAACATCCAAAACATTTAAAAAACACAAAAAACATTTGAAAATTGAAAATCCCAAAACATTAGAAAACATTCAAAGACCTAAATAGAAACGATCCTTAGAGAAAACTTAAACACCTCAAATAACCGAAAACAAAAACATTCACATAAACTTTCAAAAAACAAAAACATACCTTAAACATTCCAAAATACCAAAAACATTGAAATATTCCAAAATCAAACCACCCATCCCGTTTCACTTTCACTTACAATAAGCTTTCACCCATAATGAAATCAATCGTCACTTGTATTGTGACAAACAAGAGTAGAAAACAAAGAATAGCCAAGTGGTAAAGAGTGAGAACCTAAGTGTCAAAATCTAAAGTCTAGATCATAGGTAAATGTGTCAATGGAGTTTTTATCAACAACTTATCATTAGCATTATCATCCTAACATCAAACAATGTAATCAAAATGTCCTAGGATGTATCCTTCTTGTGATGGACATCAGTATCAGAAATCACCTTAGCTAAATTAAAGCTGGCAAGAGATATAGATAACACTAGCTGCTTGTCTTTGATCTTTTCTTATGATTTATCTTAATGACCCATTTCGAGGACCTCTCGATGATGTATATCTAAAAATGATTTAGAGAGAAATGAATGGAGTATCGATCATTATCTCTCATTTACTGTGCTTGTGGATACTCTTGTAAAATAATCTTGGTGCATACTTAGTTGTGTGTAGGAAGATTGTTTGGAGTATGTTGTTGACTATTGTGTATGCTTTGATCCAGCATATACTAGGCTTCTAACTTACATTCCAATGAGGTTTCCATATGTCAAGATGTAAA